>JAJKFI010038049.1:0-51981 GCA_029204185.1 Lerista edwardsae
GAGAGAGAGAGAGAGAGAGAGAGAGAGAGAGAGAGAGAGAGAGAGAGGTGGAAACTTCTGAGTGTGAATGTATCTACTCATATGACTATACCAGACCAGATGGCAAAGAGTTTTCACATGGGATTGAGGGAGACAGGATGGGAAAGCAGCTTATCAACACATAATCGTCAACCTGCTGAACTTGGAATGACCAGGCAATTCGTTTTAGCCAGAAGTGCGAACTGGCAAGGGGGATTTCATTTGCAATTAAAAAGGAAGCACATTTGCTTGGAGTTGTGAAGGCTTAAAAATCCAATTTCATGCTTGTAGCCATGTGGCTCTGGAGAACGGGTCACAGCAGCAGCAGAAAGCTCACACAGCCCATCTGGACAGCCCAATCATTGTGCCGAAAAAATGGATCCGTTCCCATTGTTTCAAACAGTACAGACGTACTAGGGTTGGATCCCAGACCAGTTCACTCCATCTCCCCTTGCTGTTGTCTTCCTTGCCCCCAGCTTCAGAGTTCATTCATATGAATGTCACAGCAGCTGGAGATGGCTTGAAATTTCTGCATGCATGGATTCCTTGCGCACAGTGAATCCACAGTGCAGGCACAGGCCACCACACAGAGGACTGTGGCTTTACCATTGCCTGCTAAACCACATTTATGGTTGGCGCTGTGTGGGAAAGCCCTGCTCTCTTTGCCTGGTACCGTTAAAAAAAATCCATTTTCAATGGAGCTCCATTGGCTCGGCTGGGACATACCCTGGGGCAAGGGGGCAAATGTGCCCTTGCTCTGTGGAGGCTCCAGTGGCCTCCTAACTTGCGCTGGATACAGCGCAGACCACCCAGCCTGCCTGTTCCAGCGCATAAGAACATAAGAAAATCCTTGCAAATTCACAATGAACCATTGCACCTATGACGTCAATTGGGTTAGGTGCACGCGGTACTTGTCTGCCATCAGAAGAATCCAGCAGAGACCCTCAGGAAGCCAGCAGAGTATAGCAGGAAGTGCCAAAAGATCTCTGAATGCTGTAGAGACCTTCTGAATGGAACCTGCAACAGCCTGGACTTCTTAAACATGGCCAATGGATGCGTCTGCTAGCCATTTTAAAGGGGTCAGTGCTGGTGCCTGCAACCTTTGGAAGGTCTCTGCATAGTGGATAATGAGGATAGAGGAGCAGATAACGAGGAAAGTAGCAATCCTGCCCCTCACAGATAAGCGAGGTCGCCTTCGCCCCCCTAGGAATCTGGAGTCGCTCCCTTTAACCCAACCAAGAAGAAAAGCTCTTTGCAGAGGAATTGGGAAGGGGGAGGAGGGAGAGTGAAGTGGGCAGAGTTAGCCCTAATTTTAACTAGTGGAACTGAGTTCCCCCGCGTTCCTCCTGCATGACATCACTGCCGACAGTGAGGTCGCCTATAAAGAGGATTGACTATATGTCCCAGTAAATGAGGACATGACAAACCTGTGCAGCTTGATTTTTAGAGAGAAGGCAGGGGAAGAGAGCAGCAGAGGGCTGCCATCAATCTGACTAATAGACCAGATGGCAGAGATTTCCCTCTGAACCTCTGAGAGGTGTCATGGGTTGTGATCTCCCAAGCAAACATTGTCAGCAGATTGAGACGTAAAGTCTTCTCCGTCTCGCGGACTTCTGGCAGGTCACTCGGAGCACCAAGGGCAACATGGCAGAGATTGGTGACAAGTCCTCCATTTCCTCAGCGGTATCCACAGCAAGCTGGTGACAAGAACTTGTGCAGTTTGTGAAGAGCACGGCACGTGATCCTTTCAGGAAGGCGTTTCATGTATAATGTAGTGTGCGTAGGTGATGGTGACAGCAATAATTGGATTCCACCGCAACACCTGCCCAGGAGGCTGAGAATGTTTTATGTAAACCGTGTTCTGAGGAGACATTCTTGTCTCTGGGATGGAGCTGAATATTGACAGTAGTGCTTTATTACGCATGGCCCGAGTCAGTGACCCTGGATTGCAGGCAAAGTATTGATATTCAATGCAACTTTCACGGCAACAGGCTTTTTTTGCTTGCTCACCAAGCACGAAAGTCCAAAAGGGCATGACTACGGAAAGCTGCCAGGATAGTCTCCTTCCCATATGAACTACCATGACAGGCTTGTCACAACAGAGAGAGCCAGGATGCCGTCGTGGTTTGGGAGTTTGATTTAGACTTCGAAGAGCCAGGTTCAAATCCCCGCTCAGCCACGAAGCTTCCTGAGTGACCCTGGGCCAGTCATTCTCTCTCGGCCTCACCTACCTCACAGGGTTGTTGTGAGAACAAAGGAGGGGAGGAACTGCCATGTGCTCCGTAGAGGAAAGGCTGCAGCAAAGGCTGGAAAAGAGGTGCGGGGAGTCATGATTGAGACATACAAAATTATGCAGGGGGTGGATAGAGGGATGAACCAGGGGACAGCCACTGGGAGTTGGGAAATACTTCTTTACCCAGCATGTAGTTAGCCCGTGGAACTCCTTGCCACAGGTTGTGGTAATGGCGTTTGGCCTAGATGTTTTTGAAAGGGGATCTGACAGGTTTCTAGAAGAAAAGTCAATCAGAGGTTACAGGCCATGATGGGTGTATGCAACTTTCTGGTTTTAAAAGTAGACCACCTCAGAATGCCAGGTGTAAGGTGCATCTTGTTGTCTTGCGTGCTTCCTGAGGCATCTGGTGGGCCATCATGAGATACAGGAACCTGAACTAAATGGGCCTTTGGCCTTATCCAGCAGAGCTCTAACTTTTTTATGTTAAGGACAGTATAAAAATATGAAAAATAAATAGGGGCACAATCCTAACCAACTTTCCAGCAGCGGGGTAAGGGAAACGTAGTTCTTAGGTAAGGGAACAAAAATTCCCTTACCTTAAGGAGGCTTCTGTGACTGCCCCCCCCCACTGCAGGATGCAACACATGCCCCATTAGCACAGCTATGTCAGTGCTGAAAAGTTGGTTAGGATTGCACCCTAAATGTCTTTCACTGGTCTCAAGAACAGTGAGTTTGGTGCTGCACACTAGGGCCCAGTGTGCACCGTAAATTTCACCGTAAGATCACTTGTGGGTTCACAAGACCCTAGAGAAAAGTTAGCATCAGCCCTGAAGATTTGGTAAATCAGGAGGTCTCTCCTATAACTGCAGCAGCATTTTCCACCAGAACCATCCAGCTCACACTAACATTCTCCACACAATTGGGTAATAATAACAACCATCAACTTTGATAGCGTAAATTGACTCATAGGCCGTGACATATGGTCTGCTGTTTACTTCATGTGTATAAGGAACTGTTTGTGCTAGAAGATATATATAGTTTAAGAAAAATGCATGACAGGCTGTATGTATTGATCAGCATCTCAATCTCCAGTTTTCTGGAGATGGTTTATATATGTATGTCACGGAAAGTGAAATAACGGCACATTACATCATGGAACTTATCCAGAAGCCTCACAAAATGCAAACCTTGCTGGGCTCTGCCACTCCAGTTTGTGTGTGAGAAATCAAATATCTCCCTGCATGTTCACAACTAGTCTGATTCAAAGCAGGTATCAGCTCCCTGACACGCTAGCGTTTGTATGCGCAAAGAGTCTCTGATTTGAATAGAGAAAGGGGGAAAAGAAGGGGGATTGGGGCTGGGTCTGCCTCGTTTTGTGCAATCCAAGCATCAGTCTGAGCATTAGAATAATTAAATGTTAGTTGGCCAAGGGGATTTTAATATAGCTAAGAGATCGTTCATCAGGATCGTTATCAATGCCTCTCTGAGCAAAATATCGTGCCGTCCTGTCAATGGGCCCATAGAGAAAGCTCTAGCAGCGCTCCATTGTGCATTAAGCATCACAAGAAACTATTTGTTGCATGTGTGCATCAGTAGCATAGCCAGAGGGAAGGGTGTGTGGTAAGTATTGCAGGCACCACAATGCACCATGTAGGAGGCCCCTCCCACTGGTCGTCAGAGCCATCACAGGCAGCTTTGACGGCAAGTGGGAGGGGCTGCTTGCATGGTGCGTTGCCGCACCCACAGTACTTACCGCACCACCATCCCTCTGGCCGCACTCCTGGCGTGCATTTTAAATACTATTTGTTTTGCCAAGAGACGTTTCATTCCTAGTCAGTCAAATCGGTCTGCAGGTGAGCAAACAGATGACTCGTTCCAGGCAATATTTCAGCAGCCAAACAGCAGCAGCAGCAGCTGCTGTGATCTTGTATCTCGCGCTCTTGTGGTGAATAATGTATACGCTGAGGCTGTGGGAAATGAAATGGAGGAGAACGATGTGTAAGTGAGGAAGGCATGGTGCGCTTCCCACATCCCTAAGCAGATAGAAGCATTTGGACCACTTAACATCTCAGGATGCTTTTGGAATAACGAAATGCTCAGACTGTAAGTGTGAGCATAAGAGAGCCAGTAAATTTCCAAGCAGACTGTGCTAACCTGCAAGTAAGTGTGACACACCACAATGTTTAGCCTGAACAACCCAGCCGTCTTACAGTGCAAGCCTATGTGTGTCTACTCAGAAGTAAATGTGCACAGGATTGCATCCTTAGAGCCTGATCCTACTGGACCCAGCACCAACAGTACACTCAAGCCACTTGCGCCAGTGTTGCAAAAGTGCCCTGAGGCACTTGTTCGCTCCGGCATTGGGCCAGTGCCAGTAAGCGCCAGGCACGAGCATCAGAAGGACCTAGTGCGGCGCTGTCCTGCGGTAAGTCTGAGGCAAGTGTACTTCATATCAAATAAAAGCATGGAGAAAAGTGTTAGATCTCTCAGAGCGCAATGCTATACTGGCGTTGCGCCGTTGCTACGCTCTTGCGCCGGTCCAGCGCTGTTGCAAACGTGCCATCAAGTGCATCAGTACCGGTGCATTGCAACCAACAGCTTGTGTTGCCAATTTGTGTATTTAATTAGTTCCACCAATATATCACCACTGCAAGAGGCTGTTTTCTAGTGGCTGTTGCTGGTGGTGCTCTGCATTTTTGGTGAGCTTTTTTAGGACAGGGAACCATTTAATTTTTTATTATTTTATGCCTGTAAACTGTCAACTCTTGTTGAAAAGTAGTATAGAAATATTGATTGGTCGGTTGGTCGGTTGGTTGGTTGGTTGGTTGGTTGGTTGGTTGGTTGGTTTCACTGGTTTGACCACATGAAAAAAATGTACAATCAGGTAATTAATTCTCAAGTCTAAGAAAGCCAATGGATTCCAGGTTCCATCAGACCATAATCTTCACCATGTATGTATGTAAATTACCATCACCATAGAGGTGGAAGAGAATGGTGATAACCAATTAAAAAAAAAAACACAATACCACTCTGCACTTCTCATTCTTGTAAAAAAAAGAAAAAGAAAAAACCCTGAAATTTGGAAAAAAAACCACCCCAATTTTATTTAGTTTTTATTATATTTATTATTTAAGAAGGGAGGGAAAATGGAGGGGAGAATCAGTAGCTCCATCTGACACTATACCGCTTATATCACCTACCTAGTACCATTTTAAAGCAATCATGTAAATTTTGAATTTACATTGAATTTTGAATTTACATAAAAAACACATAGCACAGCTTTCTGCACGTCTACCTTTGGAAAATACCAACATCCACAAAAAATTTAGTCAGTTTTGTCCCCCCTCTATCTGTGAGTCACCGGATTTCGTTGGACTCCACTCCTAGCTAGCTGGGTTCTACGACTGGCCACTCCCAGAAAGCCAGGATTCCTGAAGCCCAAAACTTGGTCACCCTTGTATTGTAGCAAAGTGCCGGTTTCTCCTAAAGGACAATGGCTGAAGAAATAAAAAGGGTTGTGAATCTTCAAGTCTGCTTCTGTGCTGAAAGGCCTGCTTGTGGAGGGGCTAATCTATTATCTTATACAAAGGACTGCATCTATAAGAGTGTCCGTCAAGAAAACGTCTTGCTCTCGTTTCATTACTATTTGAAGTAATTCATCACCGCGTGCTCTAAATGGTCTATCATACTGGTGTCTAGTAAAAGTCGCCCATCACTCTCTGCCTGCCAACTGTGGTAGATAGTCTGAAAAGGCGAAATCAACTACACTCAAGAATAAGCAGACAGAATTTATGGCTTTGTGTCCCACCGCGCCGTGTCTCCTGCCAGGATCACCTGCCCTTATAAATCACCTGCAGGATTTGTTGTCCATTCTCTGTTCCAATTCATTTGCTTTTATTGCAACATTATCATGATCCTTCTCCAGCCTAAGAAACAAGATGGCTTGGTATGTTAGAAACCCACACATCATAAAAAAAAAAAAAGTCCTCTGAAACAGGAAGTGAGCTCTTCGTAAACTTGGGTATTCATTAAGCGCCTGAAAGCATACACAATGGTCTATGCCAGTGTTATTCAAACTGTGGGTCAGGACCCACTTAGTGGGTTGTGGTATGATGTCAGGTGAGTCGCGGACAACTGGGAGCAGCCATCTTGGAAACTGTAGATCTTCCTCTTGCTATATTCCTTTTGTGAGTGTTAACAGCTTAAATTTTGAGATGAGGGTATTTTAAAAAAAACGTTTTTAGTTCAGTGCTTTTACATAATATTTTGCCCTAATCTTGCTTTCTGTGGTCCCATCCTGTAAGATCTAGAGCAGTGGCTCTCAACCATGTTAGCAGCGGGACTTGTCTGGACCTCTCCCCCCCCCCAAGATGGGAAGTGATGTCATTAAGCCAGAAGTGACATTGTTGTACCTGTAAAAAACATGTACAGTATGTATGTAAACTATCATAGTAACCAAATACAACAGTTATTTTCAGGTATGTGAAAACACCTTGAAATTTTTTTTAAAAAAAATTTCTGTTTGGAAGTTCCTTGAAAATGTTGCAAAAATGCAACCTTCACAATGTGCACATGCATCTACAGTAATAAATGGGGTCTCCATCACCCCCCTGAAAATTAAATCGAGACACACACACCCCAGGAAGTTACAACCCCCAGATTGGGAACCACTGATCAGAGCCTCATTCCTTGAAACATTCTGACTCCAACCGAGTGAATGTTTTTGACACTTCTGAGCTATGTGACAATTATTGACCCCAAAAAACAAGCATCGTAATGATGTCAGGATACAGAGAAAGTTCCACTGCATAATATCAAGGGGGCCCAACTCAATATGGAGCTTTTGTTTTTGTGTCATTCCTTTTAACTTTGGCTTTTACGTGATTTTTCTGAAGTGGCAACGGGAGCTAATAATATCCCTAGGGAAAAAATTAATGTCCCGGCCAAACTTCGGTCCCTTGTTCCTTTACCCGTCTGTGCTCTCCTCTGTCAACAACAGACAGTGCCGAGTCTGATAGACCCTGGACAAAGACCCATTGATGGTGTGGCTGTGCCAATTGGCCTGGTGTGGGTCACAGTCAGCTTCTGTGGGACCTGCTGCCCTCGATTTACAATAGACTCCAGTGTTCAGAGTCATGTATTGAAAGGTCAGAAATGAACAGAAAAATGGACTGGAGTCAACAATCTGGGACTCCTATAAATATCCATCACCGTTCAAGACACTGTATCCAACTTCCCGTCTCCCAAGCTCTGGGTGGATATGAATGTTCTCACGGATGCTCTCCCAGATTCAGCATCGTTGGACTGCAGAGTGGTTTGAAGGAGAGAGCGGAAGTCTTCTGCTTCCAATTTGTGCCTCCTATGTGGAGTCATCCATGTGCAGCAAAAGCCGTCCTTCAGTCAGCACCGTGTGGGTTCGGGGCTGACATCTGAAGTTCTGAAGAACGCTTGGCCATATATGGTGTAAAACACCAAAGCAGTGCAGAGTTCCATCCGTCAGCTAGCAAATTTGGAAGCAGGACTCCGAATTCTTCCTACTGCTGGACGTGAACCAGCAGTTTTGTCTTTGCAATGACTTTAGCTGCCAGGCTGGAAGACATCGAAGCGACGCTGGAGCATCTGCTAATGGATGTGTTTGTAAGTAGCACGCCCTGGTTTTTGCATTCAAAGTGATTGTGCTGAAGGTTTGGAAAGCAGCAAGCGAGTGTTGTGGTCACTGCCATGTTGGGTAATCTCCTTCGACACCTTGACAAACTGTGTGTTTGGCAAAAGGAGTGTAGGAAAGGACACATTGTCTTCCTTATGGGTTTTCTGCAGAGATATGTAGGGGGTGTGATCAGGAAGGAAGATGTGTTTTGTGTTTGTTTTGTAAAGTAGGTTGACTTCATTTTAATAATGCAAACACACACAAGAATCTTGGCTCTGACAAAACGTACCGGAAGCTTACTGACACTTACTGACAGCATTTCAGTTATGTGTAGTTCAGCTGATTAATAGGACTATGGCAAGCCATCAATTGTATGCAACTATGGCGTTCCTTCTGTTGAGCTGCAATGTTCTCAAGCTCATGGGCATTTAGAACTGCAATCCTGTACTTACCTAGAAGTATGTTCCATTGAATTCAGTGGAACTTACTTCGAAGTAGACATGCATAGGCCTGTGCTGTGTGTTTCTTCAAGAAGGATCCCTTAATGCAAAGGATGTGTTTCATGTCTCTATAGGTATATATGCGTGAGTGTGTGTGATGTACGTGAATTAGACATCAGGTCACCTCGTTTCAATCTCCACTGTCTTTGCCTCTAGCAGTGAGAAAACCGTCCTGGCCTGAACATTGTTGTTCTAAAGAATGGGAGGATAAGTGCACTGAATTATTAAGATGGGCTCATATTGGGGGTTTATCCAGATTTTTATCTCAGACTATCGATCTTTGTGACAAGCTGTGAACAGAGGTAGTCTAGCTTTATTTTTTGATATTTGGGAACAGAATCTAGCCCAGGCGTCTTACTGTGTTAATTTTAAAAACTAGCTTTACTTGTTCTTATTTGGGATTGCATTGACCCTTTCTTGAAATCTTTTATAAGCCAATCCTAAACGGTGCTGGCACAGCCAGACCGCATTGGCATGCCAATTATGCCAATGCATGCCAATCCAAAGCAGCTTAGGAGACGGCTGGAGGTGACCTCAGATAAACAGATATTTTCCGCTTACCCCACATAAAGCCCCAGCCTGGAGCTTCTCAGTTTTGTGCTAGGTATATAGCTGATGCAAATCAGAGAATCCCATGTAGGGCTACCCAAGCCAGGGTCAGGGATTAGGATACAGTGTGCACCGCTGCTGTCAATCACACCCTCCTCCCAGGTCTGATCAGCCTCCTGTTCCACCCTCCTGCCAAAAAAGCCCCTCTGCACCTCCTGTTCCACCCTCCCATCACCCTCTCCCAGCCCCCATGCCGCCCAGCACACACTCACCTCCACCATTCAGCGCAGAGGGTGGATCCAGTGCCAGCAGACCGGAGCACACCTTTGTACCAGTGCTGCCAGTTCATGACACGTTGTAGTGGTCCCTTACAGCACATTTGCAACACTTGGAGCTGGCTCATGGCACAATAGCATTATGCCATAACTCTTTCTCACATTATCTTTCCCATTATCATCTACACCAGTGATTCCCAAACTGTGGGTTGGGACCCACCAGTGGGTCGCGAGCCAATTTCAGGTGGATTGTAAAGCACTTAGAGCAGCCATATTGAAAGCATGGGAAGATGGGATGCTGGAAAGGGGAGGGCTGTGTGGTTGTTTTACTAGTGTCAAGGTTGTAAATAGGCTTTTTCCCCTTTCGGTTTCACTTTGCTATTGGAAATGGCTGAGAAAACCCAACTGATTGCTGCATTCTCAGGAAAGCAGCAGGCTCTGGCATCACAATGATGCCATTACACTTCCGGCCATTACATCACTTCTGGTGGTACCCAGACAGATATTCATTCTAAAAGTGGGTCCCCATGCAAAAATGTTTGAGAACCACTGCTCTGTGCAGATGTCCACAGATTTGCCGGAGGCAAATTTGTACTGCCTTCATTTTCCTTTCTCCCTTTTTGCTCTAAGTCTGCAGGTTGTTCAGTGTGTCCCACAGAGCTCTTGTTTGCAGGGGATGCCCCATAAATTTCAAGAAAGCAGCAACGAAATCTGTTTATACCAAGGGATGCTAAAGGGGATCTCAGAGTGCTGCTGACTTTGTGTATGCAAACATACAATTAAAGAAAAAAACACAACCAGACATGGAATTCAATATGCAGTCGCAGGGGAACGCGAAGTGTATTTTCAGTTAAAGTCATTTGCAGATTTCTCGACGTTTTGTCATCGGCATGAAAACTAATATTCAGATTAGCATCTGGCCATTCAGCTGAGATGAGGGGCTGGTGGATATTGTCTCAGGTATTGGCAGCCACCTGGGAATGATCTGCCGAAACCTTCCTCCCCATACATCTTTATCTGTGTCAACATTATTGCTTTAAAAGTGAGATGATACATTGTCCCAGCATCGCGGCTCCAAAGACTCTCGTGGCCTGCTTTGTTCCAAACTGGATAAACGAGTGTGAGCTGATGCAGGGCATCATTGCGGGGCTGCAAGAACCCATCCCTTCCATGGGGAAAGTATGGGGGGAGAGAATGAATTGCCTGGTTATGTTTTAGTGTCGTTCTCTTTACAAGAACATAAATCATATAGATGGATTTCTACGCAATTCCAATTAGAATGCAAAGGCAGCAATGCAAATCGGTGATAGAACTGGGAAGGCGCCAGAATACAGCCACTTCCATTTTCTTGGTGAACTTGCTGAAAAGTGGTGAGTTTGTATTAATAATAAAGGTGTAGTGCTTCAGTAATTGGAACTTAAACCAGGAAGCTCCAGGTTCAAATCCCTGCACAGTCAATTATTTTTTCTGGGTGAGCTTCAGCCAGTTGCTCTCTCTAAGGGCACAATCCTAACCTGGAGTTAGGCCTGCACAGTTAGGCTGGCACAGTTTGGCCTGCACAAGAGCCACTGTGAAGCACGTTTGGACCACTCTCAGAGTCAGGGTGGATGGTGCACACCCATGGGCTGGCCTCTCTGACTCCGAGTGGTCCAAACATACTTTATGGTAGCCCTTGTGCGAGCCAAACTTTGCTGGCCTGACTGTGCTGGCCTAACTCCAAGTTAGGATTGTGCTGTAAACCACCCCTGTAAACCATCACAAGTAAACCTCTGTAAACCATCACAAGATTGTTGTGAGGACAAAAGTAGGGGAGGAATGTTGTACACCATCCTGAGTATAGAAATGTGAAAAATAAATACATTTTCCTTTTTAAAGTTTAAGAGGAGGAAGAGAAAAGAAAGGAGAAAGGTAGGGGGATAGAGAAAGAAAGAGAATGGTAAAAAGGATAGATACATATGGAAAACTTTTTTTTAGAAGTCAGTCCAGTGTTGCAGGTTGTGAAAGGGGTTTGTTTCTAGCTCTGAAATCTAGTATAATGTGTATTGGTACAAGCAAAAGTGATGGAAGGAACAGTCCCCCCATCAGCCACCCTGCGTTGCCCTGCCCTGGAAGTAATTGTGGTGATGTCATTGTGTCACCACAATTATTTCCTGAAAGCGGTACCCGCCACCTCCATCAATTGGAGGGGCTAAGTACCACTTCCAGGAGCACAAAACTGGTTCCTGGGAGTGGCTTTCCGCTGCTGCAAGTGGTGCTCTCCCCCTCCAATTGTTGGAGAGAAATATTGCACTTCAGCAAACCTTGCAGCAGTGCAACATTTCTCCGAGTATCGGAGGGGCAGGTGCCGCTTCTAGGGCCGCAAAGTTGCTTAGCGTCATGTTGCTACATGCAGTGCCTGCCCCTCCAATACAAAAAGGAATCAGGCACTGCTTGTAGCAGCATGAATCTGCTCCCAGGGATACACCCCCTCTGATAAGCGGAGAAGAGGGCTGTCAGCGGTGTCAGGGGGGGAGGTAATGATGCCACAACCTGCAGGGAGGTGCCCAGGGGCATTTGCCCCCTTAATCCCCCAAAGGTACACTCCTGGTACAGACTATCGGAATATTCCAGCCAACGAAACTGAGCAGGCTTCTGGAATGAAGCCAAGGAACCAAAGCCATGAAATGCCTTCAGTGTTGGCATCAGTAACAAATGCAATTTGATGCGCGGGAGGGTCTGCTTGAAACATGGTTATGTGCAGTGGTGTCATCCTGGCGGAACGGCCCGGTACGCCGTTCTGCCAGTTCCGCAGACGGGCCCCGGCCGTGCCGCCTCTCCCGAGAACGGGCGAGCTGCTCCTGGGCCCTCCCTCCCTCCCGTGCGTCCGAATCGCTCTGAAATGGAGCGATTCAAGGCGCAGGGAGGCGCAGGGAGGCGTGGCTGCCCTCTGCCATAGGGGCGGAGGGCTGACAATCATCCGGGCGTTCCAGTTCCTGGCGCACCCGGATGACATCTCTGGTTATGTGGTGGCGGCAGCAGCAGTGCCTGGCAAGGCATTCGTGCAGAGTGAGCAGAGCTGTGCAGGCTGGGTGAACGGAGTTGGGAGCTCCATCTCCTTTGGGGAGGGCATGAGCTGCCATTGGGTTTTTCATTTTTCAAGGAACAGCTTTTTCTTTCCTGCCGCCCCCCCACCCGGGATATGGACACTGTGGGTATGAGGGAGCCCTATATCTGTGCACCACCCCACCCCCGCTGCACCCATTAACTTTGTTTTGCTTCTTACCTCTGGCACCAAGGAAGAACTTAGGGCTGCGCTCTCAGTTGAAAAATCTGCATTCTATCAAACATTATAGCCCAATGAACAGAAAAATAGAACCCAACTCCCTTATGTAAAAAAAGTGGATTTCCTTAACTCAAAACTGACCAATGAGACTGATTGTTCTGAGAGCCAATCTGGCGCTATTATGACACTGCAGTCATAATATGGTGTTGTGTTAGTATGCATACTAACATAAGGTGTTAGTATGAATCAGCTCTCATTTCCATGTATCAGAGCTAATTCCCAAACTCTTATTCAATTGCGTGAGAGTCATCAAGTTGGCCACTGTTTTTCTGTTGGTTGCTGTTGGTTGCTGATTTATTTGTTGGGTGACTGTACTGTTCTATATTCAAACAAATGAATAAAGGTAATGGGGGTTACACCAATGCTTGTGAGGCCACTGCATTTAGAGTGTGCATATGATACTGTACTTTATTCTGTATGGTCTGGTACGGGAGGAGATCCATCACAGGGGGTGATGCAATGAACTCGTGGACCGGGTGATGCAAAACTGTGACATCTCGGTTCATATGCCAAGTGGGCCAGGGTTTCCCAAGTGGAAACCAGGCCATGACGCTTCCCCCTCCCACAACCCCCCTGATGCAACACGGCAGTGTTACTCAAACTGTGGGTCGGGATCCACTTGGTGGGTTGCGACATGATGTCAGGTGGGTTGCGGAAAGCTGGGAGCAGCCATTTTGGAAACTGCAGACTTTACTCTTGCTCTGTTCCTTTTGTGAGTGTTAACAGCTTGAATTTTCAAGTGAGGTTTTTTTTTTTAAATGTTGCTTTTAGTTCAGTGCTTTTCCATAATATTTTGTCCTAATTTGGCTTTCTGTCAGAGATGTTTCATGGTTGTGCAATTGCTGCAGTTCAAGAATGCCAGTTTGCATTCTAGGAGTGTCATTTGATTACGTCACACTGACAGCACGTCCTGCTTGATGATGTCACTTCTGGCTATGACATCACTTCCAGGTGAATAGCATCACTTCCGGTGGGTCCCAACATGAGTGCCATTCTAAAAAGTGGGTCCCGGTCTAAAAAGTATGAGAACTACTGCGGCATGGCATGCGTCTCAAACCTATCCCAGTCTTCCATTATCATTATTGGCTTCCTCTGGGGACATAATGTTCTTGTTGTAGCCCGGGCATCACACTATCTCCCAGCCAGCGATTGCCACACTGACACTTCCTTTCCATCTATTTCAAAAGGATGCAAGAAAGAAGGCTTTGTTGGACTCTGCCGCTTCTGTGAGAGGAGATAAAAGGGAAAGCATCAGACAGGACATAACATAATTAACTGTCAACACTTAGCTGTTGGAACAGAGAACCTCGCAACAGTGGGCAAACCATAGCCAAGGAATCATAGAAGGGACAAGGATCCAAAAATGAAAGGAGGGAGGGGTTTTTCCCCTTTAAACCAGGAAAAGAACATTAGCTGGCTTGTAGGCACTTTAATGATAACTCTGGGAAATTGCTGGAATATCGAGAAATATTGGGCAGTCACACAACTTGTCCATTGTTTTAGCAACTTCTTTTAAAGAGCATTTTCTTTGTTTAGCACAGGAGTGGAAGCCAAAGAACTCATCTGCTGCCAAAGAAAGGGAAAATAATGTACAAATCTGCTCTGAAAGGAAGAGATACCAGTTTGTCCATTCAGGAGTTAGGCCAGCACAGTTAGGGCAGCAACGTTTGACCGGCACAAGGGACACCTGCTGGAGATGCTGTAGAAGGATTTCCTGCTAAAGGCAGGGGGTTGGACTAGATAACCTTGTAGGTCACTTCCAACTCTATGATTCTATGACACCGTAAAGTATGTTTGGACCACTCTTAGAGTCAGAGAGGCCTGCACACAGATGTGCGCCATCCTCCCTGACTCCAAGAGTGGTCCAAACGCATTTGGTGGCCCTTATGGTGGCCCTTGTGCCCAACATTGCTGGCCCAACTGTGCCAGCCTAACTCCAGGTTAGGATTGCTCTCTCACATTGTTGCATCTTGCCTTCGTAAACCTGACCAATCAATATCAGTTAACAAAATACATTCCTGAGGATAGATTTTGCAGCAGAAAGGGAGAGCCCTTGATAGCAAACTCCTCTTAGAAAACCAGTGTGCCTTATCACAGGCTTTCAATGCACAAACATCCTTGCCGTCCCTGCCAATCTTGGGTGTTTGGAACATGACATCAGTCTTAATGAAACATGCAGTAATATATGGCATTATCAAAATGTAAAGTGATCCATTAACCTATATAGAAGCGATAGATTGCTCCGTTTGGCAGAGCGGCTCGGACCTGCTAATGGAACAAAAGGGAGCTCGTCTGTACTTTGAACAGTCACAAATCATGTATAATGCAGGAGCCTCACTGCTACCCCAGCTTCCTGTGAAATCACTGTATTTTCTCTTCTTCAACATGGAGGTGGGTTCTTCCAAGCAGAAGTGTGGTAAGAGTGACCTCACATCAGGTAGCCCTGCGTCTAGTGCTTAAACCAGCAATTTTCAACAGTTTCCTTCTCCTGACACACTGACCTGAATAGTCTTCTCTGTGGTCTTTGCCTCTTGTGATGTCACTTCCTGCTTCCAGAAGACTCTTCTGGGTTCTGTGGCTCTGGCTGAGAACCCGGAAGAGGTTTTTTAGCTATTTTCAACAGTTTTGCTCCAAACTCCCTGCAGCTTGGACACCTGTACACCTTTCAATGTGCCAGAGCACACCATTTGAATATAGCTGGCTTAAACTGTGGGAATTGTGAAGGCCAGGCTTGAGATATGGATAAATCCCTGGAATGTGTGATCTCAGCCTGAAGTTAGTTATGGGCACTGCAGCTGGTAAATGACTTACAGCAGGTAGGAGACAGACACAGTTCTGTTGACAAGGCAAGAAGTGAAGAGCAGGATCTTCTAGACCTGGCCCAACCAATCTAGACGTTGCATGGTGATTGTCAATCACAGGGTTGCATTCAGTGGTGTCATTCAAATGATTTAGGAACAGGAACTCACTTTTGATTGGCACTTGTCGGGAACCCGGAACCAGCCACGGAGCCCGTTAGGATCCGGAATGCCCGTTCTGGTCCGTTCCCCCTGAATGACATCACTGGTTGCATTCCTGTCTTCCCTTAAACCTGAAAGGGGTTCTGGGGCCTGTGCACACACAGCCATTCCCATGTTACAAGGCTCTGGTGTGAAACTCCAGATTCCATTAAAAAAAAATCAGCATCCAGACATTAAAAGCAATGTCAAGCGTTTTTGCACCGCAATTATTTTTGCTCAAAGGTGCCATTCGTATGGCTGTGAAATTTTGCCTAAGATTCAAGGGCAACTTGCATGAGCTGCTCTGACAAATAGTGGCATTGCCAGGTCATTTTGCACCCAGGGCCCCTACATTTTTGACACCACCACCCTGACAAAATTTGTGAACTCATAATTCAGGCACACATGCTGTATGTTTGACACCCTGCATAAGACACTTGTATTTTGGGATTTTTGTTTTTTGGCCATAATTTTTGCAAGAATAGAGATATTCCACTCTGGAATTTTTTCACTGGATTCCTGGTGAAATTCCGCAACCAATGGTATGAACGTGATGGCATTATTCCTTAAAACAGGGTTTTTTTTAAACCTTGAATTGTACAAAAGAAGTTTTATTTTCGGTTTTTAGTGTCTTTGGCCGTAACCATTTCTAGAATAGAGATATTACGCTAGAGTTTTTTCTATTGAATTCCGGGTGAAATTCCGCATCTAACAGCGTGACTATAGTATTCCATAAACTCGCGATTTTCAAAATTTGGGGTTCAGTGGTGACACCCCCTGTGAGGATGGCACCTGGGGCACTGCACCCCCACCCCGTAGGTAACTACGTCACTGCTGACAAAACAACGGTAGGCGTTTTGGAGGCCTGAATAAGCTTGACCACATTTTTCAGGAGGAATTGCAATTTGTAGCTGAAATCCATCATGGAGGAATGTAGAAAACAAACGCAGAACTGTTCATGATAACTAGCATATAACTTCTGGACATGGGTAGCTTCCTTTGCTCAGTTCGGTTCAATCCTGATCGCAAGCGAATGTTAAGACTCACCAAAAGCACCCGTCAGCATAGACTTCTCAGCATTCTACCATCTCCTTCTAAATATGCCCTTTAGCTTGTCATCCTTTTTTATGCTGCCAGTGCAGAGAATAATTTGGATTTTATCTTTTCCCACATGCCTCAGAGGAGCGGCCATTAATCAGAGGGGGAAGTTGTTTGACATGACGGCTTTTGAGAGACGCTGCTCAGACCATTGCCTGGGGAACAGAGGAACAACCTTTGGCCTTGAGAACTTTCAGAAACAGAGAGCATTCTTTGCCGAGGAGGCCACTTTCTCGCGTCATGGTCTGCGCTTGCGGTTGCAGGAAGCAGCTCATGTGCAGACACGAGCATTAGCTCGGTCTTCTGGTCTCCTCTTTTGCAATTTCTCAGAGCACAATCCTAACCTGAAGTTAGGCTGGCACAGTTAGGCCAGCAAAGTTTGGCCAGCACAAGGGACACCGTAAAGCACGTTTGGACCACTCCCGGAGTCAGGGAGGATGGCGCATGACTGTGTGCTGGCCTCTCTGACTGAGAGTGGTCCAAACATACTTTACGATGTTCCTTGTGCCGGCCAAACTTTGCTGGCCTGACTGTGCCGGCATAACTCCAGGTTAGGATTGCACCCTTCATCAGACACATCCTGAAGCCCTGACAAACTAATTTTGGAGGGTGTTGATTCAAGAGCCTCAAAACTTTTTATTTACTTTTAAAAAGTTGGCTTTCTCATGACGAGGTCTGCCTCAGTGTTGAACCAAGTTCATAATTTTGACTAACACGCCCTCAGACTGCCGCCATTTTTCCTCTGCCTGAATCAGATGAGATTCTTGTCTAGAAACGCTGACAAGAATCTCATCAGATTCCGCAGAAACGCAGGCCTCCCTACAGCCCAATCCAGCACAAATCTCCATGCAGCTGGCCAGCGTGGGCTGTTTTGCATCATGCAGGGGAATTTTGCAGGTGGGAGATCAGTTGTGTCATCCTACCGGTACGCTGGGCGGGACATCCGGGTGATCGGCAGCCCGCCCGTCACGTACCGCAGCGTTATGCCATTTGCGTAACATACGTAAGCGGCATAACTGGTTACGCAAACAGCGTAACACTGCGGTACGCGATGGGCGGACTGCCAATCACCCAGATGTCCCACCCAGCATAGCGGTAGGATGACACCACTGTGGGAGGTCCTCCTTGCCCTGCAGAAAGCCACAGCCTATGCAGTGGGCCTACTCTTCATATGCAGGAGCCATATGGTTTGGAGGAAATCCATATGCACCCATGTCGGCGGAATGGTCCTGGAGGAGATAGGATGTGGCACATGCCACTGCTGCCAATCCTGCTCTCCTCCCGGGCCCATCCCCTCTGCGCCCTCCCCCTCCCTCCCCTGCCCCTAGACAGCCCATTGGGGCCTCACCTGCTCCAGTGGTCATCCTCCACTGTGCCCGTGGGCGGATAGTCTATTTTGTGCTAGAGCACCCAGCCTCTGCACCATTGCTTTACTGTGCTTTTGTAATGCGCGGAGCCCTGGCACGCTGGTGGAGGACACCCTATGCCAATGCAGCAGTTAGGTTGGATCAGGCTCCTAGTTCTCTATCCAGTCTTCTTCCTAAATTAACCTTCACAACGTAGCAAACCCTGGATGTAAGAGTGTCCCACAAAAGGGTTTTTTTTTTGTACAGGCATACGTCGGTAAACATGATGCGCACTTGGGCCCCAGATCTCTGGCATGTTTGTCATTATGAATTCTTAAGAGCAAGACACAGACAGTACGCCCATAAATTGTTAATGGGGATGAGTCCGTAAATGACACTGAAATACACTCTGAGTTGCTGATGGGTTTTGCAGGACTCATAAAAGTAATGACGGCCCATACAAATGGCTTCCTGCAAGCAGCTGTTTATATGAAACTCCAAACCAGTTCCAAGGCTTTCTCCACAAAGGCTAATTAATTATAGCCAGCTTTGTGCTCAGACCACCAGCCAGAGAGGTGTAGTTAGCAAAGGTTCTTTGACGGATAGATACGAGCTAAGGGTAAGCAAAACAGCACATGCAACAACATGGCCTGGCGATCTCCATTATTTTTGTTTTGGACAATAGCAAGAAACAAAAGCACCTTCATTGAGGGACAGGCAATTAGCCTGAGTCCCAGACAAGGAACCAGACTGTATTTGGGTCTTTTTTTAGTCATCTAGCGACACCATTAGTAGAATAGACTGGAAGTGATAGGTCTGCACATGGGTGGCTGAGGGCACAATCCTAACCTGGAGTTAAGCCGGCACAGTTAGGTGGGTAAAGCTGGCTGGCGCAAGGGACACCGTAAAGTACGTTTGGACCACTCTTGGAGCCAGACAGGCCAGCACACATGAGAAAGCCAACTTTTTAAAAATAAATAAAAAGTTTTGAAGCTACTGAATCACCACCCTCAAAATTAGTTTGTCAGGGCTTCAGGATGTGTCTGATTAAGGGCACAATCCTAATCTGAATTTAGACTGGCACAGTCAGACCAGCAACATTTGGTCAGCGCAAGGGACATCGTAAAGTATGTTTGGACCACTCTCGGTCAGAGAGGTCAGCACACAGACATGCGCCATCTTCCCTGACCTGAGAATGGTGCAAATGGGATTTACGATGTCCCTTGTGCCGACCAAACTTTGCTGGCCTAACTGTGCCAGCCTAACTCCAGGTTAGGCTTGTGCTCTGAGTGAAGGACAACGCAAACGAAATTGAGAGACAGCCTTTTCTCTGTCTATCAGTGGAAGCTTGCATTACATTCAACAGCTATTTTCCTCTTGGCTTTGGGGATTTAATAGCAAAGGGGAACTAAAAAGGATTCTTCAGGTCCCTTGTAAATTATTCCTTTCCAAGATTCCAACAAATGAAGGCCTACTACACCCAGGCTGGTTTTAGGATGGACATTGACACTCCCTTTTTTCCATTAGGTTGACATTTGCAGCCCACTAATCCTTGATCAGCAGGGCAGGCCTTAGGAACTGCAGGGGCCTTAGGAGCTCCTAAGGCCGCCTTAGGAGCTGTTTCCAATTAGAAACATTGTTGGGTGAGTCCCAGGTTTCATAGCCAAGGTCTGTAGTCTCTAAGAGATATACATAGAATTTATTATAGACCAGTGTTCTCAACCATTTTAACACTGGGACAGACTTTTTAGAATGACACTTTAGCCGGAACCCCCCCCGGTTACGTTATTAACCTGGACGTTATGTCATGTCCAGAAGTGACATCATCAAGCAGGAAGTGCTGGCATTGTGGCATCATCAAATGACACTCCTGGAATGCAAACTGGCATTTTTGGACTGCAGCAATTGCACATCCCTGACATGAACCATCCCTGACAGAAAGCAAGATGAAGACAAAATATTAATGGAAAAGCACTGAACTAAAAACAAAATTTTAAAAAAATCACTTGAAAATTCAAACTGTTCTCACAAAAGGAATATAGAAAGGTCTGCAGCTTCTAAGATGGCCGATCCCAGCTTTCACCAACCCATCTGACATCAGATTGCGACCTCTTTTCTACCAAGTGAGTCCTAACCCCCAGTTTGAGAAACACTGTTATCGATTTTCTATGGTAGAATGGAAGGCAATCACAAATGTGTTGAGCTTACAGTGCATGTGAGTTAATGGACCAAATGGATCTAAGCACATTTTAATATAAAATGGCATGCCAGACCATAGTAGATTACCCTAGCGTGGGGCTCGCTTAGGTGTGGGCCTAACTGGGAGAAATTGGTCCAATTGGATTCAATCTGGCCCTATGGATCAGGGTTGGTGTCAGGTTAGCATTGGTGTCAGGTTGCATCCATTGCATCCATTGCCTCGTGGAGTTCATCGTCACAGACTTAAGGCATTGTTCCTCAATTCAATGGGTCCTGAAATGTGCTGTCCTGGGCCGCTGCATCACCAATGATCAACTGGTGGAGAAAAAAGACAACATCTGCCCTAGACTGCTTAGTTCATATAGGAAAGCCGTTGTCATGGGAGAGAGGGATTCTTTTTGAAAAGAGTCCCACCATCACTGTTTTCATTTTCAAGGCCAAGACGGTGTAACCCGAAACCAAGACTTAAAAAAGAATTGCTCTGAATCAGTCATGCTGAAGCCATTTCCACCCTTTCCGGCTATGCTTCCCTCCCTTCCTCCTTCCCTCTCACACGAAGCCACTGACTCCATCGGCAGCGCACACATGGAACTAATTAGGAACAAAGGCTGATTGTTTTAATATTTGGAATTTCCCACATCAAGCTGCTGCTTCTGCCTCTAATGCCTTTTAGAGCACAATCCTAAACTGGAGTTAGGCCGGCGTAAACTAAGCCAGCAAAGTTTGGCCAGCACAAGGGCCACCATAAAGCCTTTTTGGACTACTCTTGGAGTCAGGGAGGATGGCGCATGTCTGTGTGCTGGCCTCTCTGACTCCGAGAGTGGTCCAAACATACGTTACGGTGTTCCTTGGGCTGGCCAAACTTTGCTGGCTTAGCTTATGCCAGCCTAACTCAGTTTAGGATTGCACCCTTAATGTGTGTGCAGTTCTGCTGGCCAGATCCAGGTTCCCCCGTCTCTTTGTTTTAAATGATGACATTCTTAGGGTTCCTTAAGGTTTTCTGTTGCCTTTCCACTTTTGCATTAAACCGAAGGCACAATCCTAAAAGTAATGTTGGACCGACGCAATGTGCTTGCGTGTCAGCACTAGTGCCATTGGGTCAACACTCACAGCAGCATTGGCCCAACAGCAGCGCCACTCGTGCGCCAGCTGAACTCAAGGGCAAGGGTGCAAATGTGCCCTTGCATCGGGGAGGCTCCTCTGCGCATTGAAGCTGCACTGGATTTGGTGCAGGCCCTGCAGCCTCGCTAATCCAGCGCAGCTTAGAATAGCACTCTAAGTATTAAACTAGGTTTTGGGATGGCCAACCTCTGGATTCTTAGAAACATCTATTTTCCAGACAGTGATCGGGGGGGACTGGAAGTTTATTTTGCTTTACAACTGCCTGCCTACAGATGGTCGGACTATAGAAGAGGCCAATGCACCAATCATAATCTCTTAGCCGCGTACAGTGCTATTTGAATGATTCAATGCCATTCCTTCCACTTTCTAGTCCTAGGCAGACAGCAAAACAGGAGGTGAGGGTTATGAATGCTGTCAGTCTGTGGTCCTCCATAGCTTAGACTAAAACATGTGAATCGACAGAGCCGAAACAAGCATGAAGATCCAAATTAGAAGATGGGCCTCTTACATGTTTGGGACCTGCGGGCCGCAGTGCAATTGCGATGCATTTTGGGATGAACCTGGTTGAAGAATGACCCCTCTACGTAACCCAGAAGTGGAAATTTCAGTGGTATAAACAGCTCTATTGGCTGCAGTTTGGTCACAATGAGATAGAAGACCTGGGTTTGGGTGCTTTTTTGTGTGGATCCCAATATCTTCTGGCATCCACGGTGAGTCAGTAGATGCCAGACCCACAGATACCGCTGGTTCACTGTAAACAGGGGTGGCCAACTTGTGCCATATGTGCCACTAGTGGCAAAAGGACACTTTCCAAGTGACACACATAAAGTCCCCATATATTTTTGAAAAACATTTAAATAATAACAAAGCAAGGCAGCAATTTACAGTTTGCTTGATTTCTTTGCTACTTCTTACATTGGATACCCCCAAGTTTCTAGCACTGCAATGAGCACACTCAGGATGCTAATGTGATGAACACTAATGCTTAAAGGTGACATTAAGGTGAAATGGCACATTCAAGATTCTCTATGTAAAATGTGGCACAGGGGGTGATGCGGTGTTGGCCATCCCTGCTGCAGAACATCAAAGTAGAACCATCTAAGCTTTAAATGTTGGCCCCTACTGCAATCTCAGTCTGGGTCCCCATTGCTGCTATTTTGTCAAGGGATGACTGTTCCAGTTAGCGCCAATGAAAGCTTTTCCCCTCTGGAAAAAGTCCCCTTTCACCAACTGCAATCCTGACCCAGACAGAAGCTCCCTGTATTCACATTTTTTTAAAGCCAGCACTCCAGCCTCAATCTTGTAACCAGTGAATCAGCATGTTTGGCCCCTGGTCTTTGTGAAATTGCAAGGTTTTGGGTCAAGGTTGTTCCTGCCATTGTGAGAAGAAATGTGCCCTCTCTCGAACTGGATTCAAAGCCTGCACTATTTGCTGCCCAATATATGTGCAAAAGAAATGAAAGTAGTGGAACATTCCTGTAGAATGAGTCAGGCACATACTAGAAAAAAATACCAACATAAAATTGTAAAGTAAATTTTTTTTCTTTCCCCCTGAATAGGCCTGTATGCCTTACAGGTACAAAATGGGGTTTATTGATAAAGAGCAAGAAATCTTCCATACATCCAGCAGGAATAAGCTTCTTCATCAAGGACAATTTAAATCAAAGGAAGCTTCTAAATATCATGGTGTAGGTTGTGCAAGGTGTGTGTGTGTGTGTGCGTGCGTGCGTGCGTGCGTGCATGTATGCGTAATCCTAACCTGGAGTTAGGCCAGCACAAGGGACACTGTAAACTCAGAGAGGCCAGCACACAGGTGTGCACCATCCTCCCTGCCTCCGAGAGTGGTCCAAACGTGCTTTACAGTGGCCTTTGTGCCAGCCAAACTTGGCTGGCCTAACTGCGCCAGCCTAACTCCAGGTTAGGATTGCACCTGGTGTGTGTGTATGAGGGACTATATATTTATTGGAGCTTTATAGTCTGAGGCAGTAATGGCCCCAGCACCCAGCAGCACATTGTGATGTCACTTTTGGGTTCACCCAGAGAAGGAAGAGGCACTGACAGAATGCTTCTATTAGCGGATGGAGGTGGAATACCACAATTGGGGAGGGGAATGATTTTTTCTGTGCTAAGAAAAGGAGGTGGATCTTGTTGGACAGGGTAAGTGCCCACAAGTGAGCGGACTGGCTGACAAAGGAGGAGGATGTACAAAAAATGTGCCCCCTTTGGTGTAGCGCCCAGGGCAGATGCCCGTCAGGCTTTACCGTAGTTACGTCTCTGTTTATAGCCATGTTTTTAAATAAGAACTTCAGAAAAGGCTCCTGTGATGAAGGACAGGGTCTAGCTGAAGACATAGTAGAAGGTCCTGCTTAGGGCTGGCCATAGGGCAATTTGTTCAAGGTGGCCAATTTAGGCCCTGCGACCAGTGGCGTCATTCACCCGGTACACTGGGCGGGACTTACCTTTGAGCGGCAGTCCGCCTGTTGCGTCTTGCCGCGGGAACGCGGCGGAACGCGGCGTGACACAACGGGTGGACTGCCGCTCAAAGGTAAGTCCCGCCCAGCGTACCGGGTGAATGACGCCACTGCCTGCAACTAGAGGGCCCCCACATTGGAGAGCAGCCAGCACCTCACCCTGGCATGAAATCTTCTATGCATCCCAAGTGGAGCATTGTCTCTGGACAGCCCCCCTCCCTCCTGCCCCTGGGTCAGAATGGCTTGAAATTGCCCCGCCACCCTGGAAGCAGTTGGCAGTGACGCCTCTGCCAGGTGCCTTGCCACTGCTGCTCAGCTGGTGAGTGGGGGGGGGGTATGGGAGGGGCTCCACAAAAAGGTTTTGCATTGGGCCCCGCAGCTCCAGAGGCCAGCCCTGGTGTTGCTCATTCTTCAAGAAGCGCAGGCAATTTTTAATGGTTTCTTGCCTTTTATTCTCAATGAAAGATATTCACCAGCCCAAGGGCATCCAGTGAACTTCGTGGCTGAGCAGGACTTTGAATCGGGGTCTCTGGGATAGAACCAGTGGTGTCATCCTGGCGGAACAGCCCAGTACGCGCTGGGCCCTGGGCCGCGCTGCCTCTCCCGAGGACGGGTGAGCTGCTCCTGGGCCCGCCCTCCCTCCCTTTTCGAGGGAGCGATTCGAGGTGCAGGGAGGCACAGGGAGGCATGGCTGCCCTCCGCCATAGGGGTGGAGGGCTGCCAATCATCCGGGCGTTCCGGTTCCTGGCACGCCCGGATGACGTCTCTGGATAGAACACTAACCTCCCACTATACAGGCATGCCCCTGTATCTGCCGGGGTTCCGTTCCAGACCCCACTGCAGATACCTGAAAACGTGGATACTGGGGACGCCTTTTTAAAGATAGGATAGGGGAACATCAGAGGTTTGGCTGCAACAAGGTAAAAAAAAAGACATTTGATTAATGTTCACCTATCTTTTTAATAGGCGTCCCAGTGTCCATGGTCTCAGTGGATAACAGAAACTGTGGATACCGAATCAGTGGATACCAGGGCACGCCTGTACTGTTTAGATTTGTTGCAGGAGAAATCAGGTTTCAGAGGCAAAACTGAGAAGGGACCAACACCAGGCCTGCCCTTCAGCATATTCAGGATTAAATTTCAATTCCTCAGGCCTCAAAACAGCCAGAGAAATAGCTGCTTCTGAGGAATAATCGCACTTGTCATCAAAACTGCAGGGTTGCCATCCGTAAATGGTGCCTGTGGTTTCTTCCTCCCTCCTCTTCTGAATAGTTGCACTTGTAATGCAACTATTTGTTCTTCTCTCTCTTTATTTCTACACCACCTTCTTGTGCTGCTTATCTTCAGGTGCAATCCTAACCTGGAGTTAGGCCGGCAAAGTTAGGCCAGCAAAGTTTGGCCAGCAGAAGAGACACCGTAAAGCATGTTTGGACCACTCTCGGAGTCAGGGAGGCCAGCACAGAAACGTGAGCCATCCTCCCTGATTCTGAGAGTGGTCTAAACACGCTTTACGGTGGCACTTGTGCTGGCCAAACTGTGATGGCCTAACCAGGTTAGGATGCTCTCTTAGGTTAAGGTATGGTCTTTGTAGGCACAACCCAGTGTGCTTCCTCCTGCTCTGCAGCTCAAGTTTATACATCATGGCTACGATAATGCTCGTATTCTGCAGCTTGATAAGAGCTTTTGGCTTTGGTTTTGCTTGAGCAACCTGGGGTCTCCTTTTGTTCCAGGTCGATTCCCCTTCGTGCAGTGTTATGCTCTCATGTCTGGAAAAGAGTAAAATCTGACGGTAGGATTTAGCCGTAATCTCCACACCAGATGGTGATGCGGCAGATATTGTTTGGGAGGTGAACATGTGATCGACTGTCCAGCAAACCAGGGAGGGGAGGGCAAGAGTCACATGGTGCCATGCATAAAGAAGTCTGATATTGCTTTGATCAGACAACTGACCTGGTTCCCGTCTGTAGCTGCCAGAAGTGAAGTTGACATTTTTGGAACAACCAGATTGTTTCCACCTCTGCAGCACAACATAAACCAGATCTCAAGATACACTGCTTGGAGTATGCTGAGAAGGGGGCTGGATTTTTTTTTCTTCACTTCAAACAAGCCACATCTTGACTCATAGTCTAAAGTTTGAGGGGAAAAAAATACAGCCAACCAGCCACTGAGCTATTTGATATTTGTGAGCTGGGAACTCCTTAAGTCGTTCCAGAGGAAACCACTCCGGGCTGATCATTCATTCATTCTGTGTGCATGTGTGTGTGTGTGTGTGTGTGTGCATCTCTCTGTCTCTCACGCACGCACGCACGCACGCACACGTGCTTGCACACAGGCACACACAGTTTGGCGCTGCAGCATGGTGGTTCAGGCAGCTGTGACTCCGAGCAGGAGCCGAAAACTTCTCTTCAAAATTCCATATGGATCTCTGAGGAGACACAGTGTGGAAAGGGTAAGAGCAATTTTATTTGCCTGTAACAAATACTTCTGGGTCATGGAGATGCCCCCTGCTTAAACCGTGGTGCTCCAAGAACTTTCCAAACCAGTGCATGCAATGTCTTAATGATTATGTACAGCAGTTAGTCTAGGACTTTTATGATAAAGCTTAGAAATAACTGTTACCCGCTGGGAGAGAGGCACAGTAGCCTAGACCTTCCCTGGACGGTTCTGATCTTTACTGCAAATGAATCGTCATGATTTGCTGGTTGTAGTGATATGCTAATAGCCCCTAATGAAGATTAGCTAAACTTGTAATCAGTATTAGCGCTGCATAGCTATGATTTATTGCGGTAACTGGCAGTAATGGAATTTCCCTTACAGCGCCAAGTAATCAATATTTGATGGGGCTATAGGATGATGGAGAATCACATTGCGGGATGGTTAATTAGTATTCATGATGGTTCGAAGGCTGTAAGTACTGGTTTGGGATCTAGGGTGTTATACAGGAGAGAAGCTGTCTGTGGGGCAGGATGTGGAAAGGACTTTAAAGTCAGATGTAAAGTGAGTTGGCTCAAAGTTCAGGTTTGCTGGAAAATTGCCCTGTTGCTTTACATTGCCCTGATCAAGAGTTTCTTCTGATTGTATAACGAAGCTTCACTTTTTCGGATGGTTTGTAGGACACTCACAGTGGTTTGTCAAAAGAACAGAGTCCGACGGGCCCCTGAAAGACGACCAAATTGCTTGTCGATTGTGGATTTTGTGGGCTGAGGCCACAAGAAATGATTTGTTTTTCTAAGGTGTCCCAGAACGTTTTGTCATTTTCCACGCCACAGACTAGTCATATTGAGGTATTCAAAATGTTGCATCAAGCAGATGTTAGGATACCTTGACGTACTCTTTGCACATTGTTACCCTGAGACATAGACGTAGGACATTGGAAGACGGGAATAATGAATGAACAAACGGCTTCCACATTCACACAACTCGTAGCCAGGCAAGGCCTTAGAAAATGTCGCGGAGAGATCCCAGAACACGTGAGAATGATGATTGGTGTCTGGGGAGGAGGGTTTGCTTTGTGGTATTACATGAGATGATGGCATTTGGGAAATCAGAAATTTGGGGTCACGCCTGAAGACCCGGAAGCTTCTTGGTTTACAGTAGCAGAGCAGTTATATCACAAGCGAGGAAGAAACGTGCTTACACGTAGCAATTGCAGCAAGAGCGCTGGCTGCACAAACTAGCACAAGTGCAGTCAGAGGGCTCCTGAAACCAGCATAGGTGCAAACCGATTGTCATAGATTCCCACTGGTCTCTGTGGACCACTTTGTATGCCCACCATACCAGCACCCGAGAGGTCTGTTCAGCAATCACTACTGTACATAAATAATGGCTAACAGTGGGAGAAAATTGTTTGTTTTCATGGATTTTTGATGTTTCCCAAAATTTAGAAGTGCAGAAAGCAGTGCTATGTGTTTTTATTCAAAATTTACATTGAAACTTTAAATTAGAATTGCTTTAAAAATATGCTAGGTGGATGATATAGTTGGTATAGTGTCTGCAGATGCGGTCACAGTCATTGCAAATGCACTCCCCTGTTAAATGAAAACTAATTACAGTGGGGTTGTGCGGGGTTGTAGGGCCCAGGGAAATGCA
This sequence comes from Lerista edwardsae, assembly GCA_029204185.1. Taxonomy (NCBI): domain Eukaryota; kingdom Metazoa; phylum Chordata; class Lepidosauria; order Squamata; family Scincidae; genus Lerista; species Lerista edwardsae. The sequence continues at coordinate 27,868 of JAJKFI010038049.1, forward strand.
CAAAGTGGTGTTATGCGTTTTTATTTCGCTGTCCCCATTTTCTCCCACCTCTAGTAATGGCACAATCCTAAGCAATGCACGTGCTATAAAGCCCTTTGCGATGGCATAGCAGTTGCTGACGCTAAGGTGCTGTTCCAGCGCACCCACACCAACACCCAGCACGTGCCTGACATGGTACGTTCTGTGTCAAGCAGGGGAAGGGCAGGGATGGGTTAACAAGGCAGGGGGAGCAGTGATGTCATGCAGGGGGTACGTGGGGGTACGCGAGTACCGGTTTCTAGGATTACAGCTGGCCCCGCCCATTCGCCCGCCCACTCAATGTTTGAATTTCCTGCATGTTTGAGTTGCCTGCATGTTCTCAGAGCCAGGCAGGCAGGCAGGCAGCGAGCGGAACCTTTCCTTTCCTTGCCACTGAAAAATGAGTTGCTCTGGGGTTTTAACATGATGCCAGGCCTCCTTAACATGTTCTGGGGGTGCTGTGGAATACTGTTGCAACTGTTGGGTCAGTTTAAACTCATCTGAGGCCTCAAAAAGGGCTTTTTTCATGTCACTTCCTGCCACGACATCACTTCCGGCTTATGACGTCACTTCCGGTGGGCGGGTCCTGACACGTGCCAATCAAAAGTGAGTACCTGTTCTTAAATCATTTAGATGACACCACTGAGGGGGAGGGTAGCAACGAGGCAGTGTGGGCAGATTGTGCCCTGGACGGGACAGGATTGGGGCTTACCCAGGGCAAGGGGAAAATGTTGCTTTACCTTGAGAAGACCTCCAGCCTTCCAACATCCCCCTCACAGGATGCAGTGTGGTTTGTGCCGGTCCCGCAGCATCTGTGCATGGGAGGTTGGATCAGATTGTGCCATAACTAGAAGTAGTTCAACATATTGTAAAGCCTGTTCTCTAAAACAGTGTTATTCAAACTGTGGGTTGGGACCCACTTGGTGGATTGCAACCTGATGCCAGGTGGGTTGTGGAAAGCTGGGAGCAGCCATCTTGGAAACTGCAGACCTTACCCTTGTTGTATTCCATTTGTGAGTGTTAACAGTTTGAATTTTCAAGTGAGGGTTTTTTTAAAAAAATATATATAGTTCAGTGCTTTTACATAATTTTTTGTCCTACTCTTGCTTTCTGTCAGGGATGTTTCATAGTTGTACAATTGCTGCAGTCCAAGTCCAATTTGCTTTTCAGGAGTATTATTTTATTATGTTACAATGACAGCACTTCCTGCTTGATGATGTCACTTCCTGCCGCAACATCACTTCCAAGATAATGTCATCACTTCTAGTGGGTCCCGACCAGCGGCAGCATTCAGCCGGTACGCTGGGCGGGAGGAACAGGTGAGCGGCAGCTAGCCCATTGCATTCCGGTCTGTTTTGCCATCTTCCCTGCCCCCGGGAAGACGGCAAAACGGACCAGAACGCAACGGGCTAGCTGCTGCTCACCCGTTCCTCCCGCCCAGCGTACCGGCTGAATGCCGCCGCTGGTCCCGACCCGAGTGCTGTTCTAAAAAGTGGGTCCCAGTCTAAAAGGTTTGAATACCACTGCTCTGAAACATGTAAAAGCAAGCAGCCCATTTCACTCTCCATTACCTGCGGGTGCCCAAGAAACAGTTGGTCAAACCTGAAGCGATGACCTAGTAAAACTCCAGCGAGTGAATTCAGAGCACGGGCTAATTATGCTGTGAACTCAGCAAAACCCAGTTGACTGATGTTCAGATGGAAGTGCTAACCTATCTGAGATCAGGATGCCTCAGGGCTTGCCCTCTGTGCGTGCCAGCTGTGCAATGACAGGCGAACTTGTCACATCCCATAGTTGCTTTATGCTTGCTCAATTAGAGCATTTACTGCATCGTCATGACTTTGGGGAGAAACCTTCAGTATCATGAAGCTTGTTTAAGCAGGATGTAACCTTGAACTTCAGTCATCTAGCTAACATGGATCTCCTCTGTCAAGGCTGGAATAGGATTACAAGGCTGTTTCCTAACAAGGTGCATTTTTAATTTCCTTATTTTTTTAAAAAATAAAGCAAACTAGCAGGTTAGACCTGCATTGATTTTAGGGTTGACATCTTGGGTTTTTTTCCCTTTCTGGCAGAGATTCTGTACCTTTAGCAGAATTTCTGCTGTTACAGCTCTACCTGATCAATTTCTGCCTGGTTTAAATGATGTACCTTACATTATTAAGTAAAAAGCCTCACCTGTTGCTGCATGTTGAATTTCTGCTTGATATGCAATTGTTAAACATACACAAGTTGTTGGAAAATAAAGCTAGCAACACTCATAGTACCTAAATGTCTGCACAGCAAAAAAGCAGAAGTTACATTTTCATGCCTTTAGGGGGTATTCTGGGGCCCAGGGAAACTGTGCATGGCCTCCCCGGGCCTCATCTGGACACAACCAGAGCACAGATTTCATTATCTGCGTGTTTCAGCATCTGCTGAAGTTCTAGGAACAGAACTCCTGTGGTTTCCCAGGCACGACTATATCTTCTGAAGTTACTGAAGCGGTTGAAGCCGGAGATAACCCAGAAGTGATGTCACTTCTGAGTCATTAGGCTAGGTAAGTGGTCTCCAAATTGGAGACCACTTTGCACAGGAAAAAACATCCTGGTGTGAACGGAGCTTACCTCATCACGCCTGTACTTTGCATGCATGCCCAAATCCGGGCACAAATCCGGGCACAAAACCTGCAGGGGTGCTGGAATCCAGAATCTGCTGGCCAGCATGAAGTTCAGGGATGATTGGAGGCGTGGAGAGCAAGCTCCCCAGTGGAATGGTAAGCTTCACCAGATCTGGGCCCCCAGGCTGGGATATGGAGCCGAATGGGCTAGACAGTCACCACATGTCTCGGGCGCATGAGGCTGCTGCAGCACATGTTGGTGGCAGCTTTTTGCAACAGCTGTAAACAGCCCCCGCCGGCACAAAGTTGGTGGGGGACGGGATTAGGATTGGGCTGTCAATTACATAGCCAGCCTTTACTGTTGGCACAGCTCTTGCACACATTTCATCACTGTGTACCACCAAAGCATCCGTCAGTGCCATCTTTTCCACCACAGAGATGTGGCAACAGGTGGGATCTTCTTCACTCGGAGAGAGGGAAAGCCGAGCGCCCAAATAAAACCAGGCAGGCGAAATTATTGCGATGACCTTTGTGTTATCTTGATCAAATATTTAAAGTGCTTGTAAAAGTGCAAATTATGTTATAAAGCAAGGAGACCTCTGTTCCTAGTTAAGTCAATGAAGCTTCTTATCTCCTGGGCCTTCATTAATACATATCCCACTGAGCAAGATGCCTGGCGGGGTGAGCCTTAAGGAGATAAATGGCACACAAAGGCTGGAGGGGAGAGGATCAGCCAGCACTCATTTCCTCTAGATTTGCATGGTGTTTAAAAAGAGACAATAAACACCCGAGCATTAACAGTCCCTGCCTGACCTTCCATCTGGACATCATTAATTGGCTGATGACTTACAACTGCCGTCGTCAAGGGGGGGGGAGGAGGAGGAAGAAAGAGAGAGCAGGGAAGATGCTTTGAAAGTCATCCGAGGGAACAATGGCGCCTGCCCCATGTGGCTGTGCAGCTGGAGGTGAAGCTGCGTAGACATCTGCTAGGAACGTTGTCGTGTATTTGAGAAGGATGGGCAAAAAGGAACTTGGGTCATGCCGATCAATTAGATGCACCCCATCAAGCCAGCCCTCCGAGTTGTTGATGTGGCACTATTCAAAGGCCAACATCTCCTTGGGCACCCATGGTGCTGTGTGGTCCAGTGGTGTCACTGGGAGGGGCAACTGGGGTGAACCACCTTGAGTGCAATGCTCTGGGGAGCAGGGATGACCGGCTTGGTGGCTGAATTCCATGGCAACAGAAGGGCCCTCCCACCCACCCCTGTGTCCAATTGGCTGCAGATTGTGGCACTCCAGAAGTGATTGGCGGTCATCATGTCACCGCCAAACTACTACTGGGCCCCACACCAAGCACTATGGGCCCCCAAGCTGCCACTTATGGCATTGCAAAATTGTGAGTAGGGGGTGCCATGTGACCAGTAAGTGACACCTGGCCCAGGTGCACTACGCACCAGCAACACCACTGATATCAAAAAGAATAAAGTACAATCAACGGGCAGTGCAATCCTATTGCGCCCCTTGCATCGATGCTACATCATAGCGTCGATGCAAGAGGCGGAGTGCCGACGCAGGGGCGCCAATCTGCACCCCCGCATCGGCACTTGAACAACAGGACCAGCTCTGCAGGCAGCGCTGGACCTGTTGCGCCCGCGCTGAGCCTCTCTTGCGTCGGCTGAAGTCAGCCAGCGCGAGGGAGTTTCCGCGCGAAGGTGGCAGGGGGATTGGCAGCGGGAGGGAGATTGTGGGCGGGACGTGGGCGGGCTTGGGAGGTGGCCATACGGCCGCATCCTAAGCCCGTTCGGGAAGCTGCGCAGCCCTGATTTGGGCCATGTGGTCTCCTTGGATCTGCTCCTGCTGTTTAGCAGGCGCAGATTCGAGGAGCCAATAGGGGAGGCTGGAGCCTCCCCTATGGTAAGGGAGGCCACATTCCCTTGCCGCGGGGAGCTCCAGCCTCTCCTAAGCAGCTTTGGATATGGCGCTGGCCCGTCGGACTTGCCAGTCCGGCGCTGCCGAGGATTGGGCCTTTAATCAAATTACAATCAATTTAATCACAGTGCAATCAAATTAAGTGCAATCAACTTGTAATCAACAAGGAGACCGGGTTTTTTTAAGAATGGTTGAAAGAGACTTTTATCATGTACTATGAAGGGTCCTTTTGAAAATGTTGTATTACTCTCTACTTGCAGTAATTTATAAAAAAAATTCTATAAGTAAATATTAATTTTTTCGTATTTTGTGTGTATGTTAAATAATAAAAATAAATAAATATGAAAAAATTAAGTACAATCAAAAGACCGGAGGGGGGGAAAAGACCTTTATTTCTCAATTTTTTGTGTGGACTTTTAAGTTGATTGTACTTTTTTCTTTTCATTAATGGGTGGGGGGAATGCACAAAATACCGCATAAAATAGTCAATGCAGCTTTGATGGGCCTCCCTCTGAGGGTGCAATCCAAGCACCTACATAGCACCGATGCTACCAGTAGCATTGGCCCGAGAAAGGCAATGGAGAGCCTCCTTTTCACCAGCCAAACTGGGAGGTTGGGCAGGGCTGGGATCCAGCCATTGGGGGTTGCATCCAAGGCCCCATTGGAGGCCGTGTGGCCCCAATTCGGCCCCTGATAAATATTCTAGGAGAGTAAATGTATTCAGAGGAGTAAACATACAGGAAGAGAAAGGGAAGACAGGAAATATGCAGTGCATGTATGTGGGCGCATGCACACACACACACACACACACACACACACACAAAGCCTGTGACTACACAGTGTAGACAAGGCAGGCTGTCATTTGGGGCAGCTTGTCAGCTATAACTGATTTTCACATTGGGGGCTGCCCAGGTTCTCTGGAACACGTTTTGAAAATGGCTGGTTTAAAGAGAGCGTCAATTAGGGAGAGATGCTAGCCACTGATTGGGAGGAATAGACAAGAGAAGTGCCACAAGACTGAGAACTATGATTGGGACATGAAATTGCCACCAGTCATGGGAACCAACCCTTAGAGCGCAATCCTAACTTGTTTTGTGGGCGTCTCATCAATTATATGGGAACGTTTTCCCTTCAGCCAGAGTCCGTCTGGTTCCGCAACTAAGCCCCTGAGAAATTTTCCCACATTTGCCTGCTTCTCATCACGGTCTTCTGTGATGGGGGCAAAGGAATGTTGGGTTGCATTCCTCGTGTCATGGCTGAAATTGGCCAGATTGTGGTTGTTTAAGCAATCCCCAGGCCAGATCTGCCAGGAACATCTTATGTGCAAGTTCCGTTTAAGCGTACAGGGGCTGTGGACCAGATCACTCTTCTGTTTTCACTTTTGCTACAGCTCAATCACAGTCTGTTGGGTGGTATCGTTTACACACTGTTTATGCGTATTGTAAACATGTAGGAAGATGGTGGTTGTGAATTGACAAGTGATAAAGATTTGGCATTGGTGGGGAATCTGTACAGCATGAAATCTTTCCCAGGGTATATTGTCTGTTAGAATTCTATTGTTTAATGGATTCAGTCAAGAAGTAGTTTATATTTAGGCTTCCTAAACATACCCATGAAAAAACACCTCTTTATTGAATGGATTTAATGTCAGTGATTCTCGTGAGCACTTTGGCAAACATTCCTCTCTCATAACCTTCACAACCAAGGTCAATCTTTATACTACAACTGAGCAAAAACTAAAATATACAGCTTAATCATTAATAGAAGAGTTGGAGAAATGTAAGAAATTCTGCTCTTAACATTGAATGCCAGAGTTAGGCCTGGCAGAGTTAGGCTGACCTAACCTGGAGTTAGGCCAGCACAGTTAGGCCAGCAAAAAGGCCACTGTAAAATATGTTTGTATCACTCTCGGAGTCAGAGAGGCCAGCACACAGACGTGCGCCATCCTCCCTGACTCCAAGAATGCTCCAAACACTCTTTGTGGTGGCCTGTGTGCTGGCCAAACTTTCCTGGCCTAACTGTGCAGGCCTTACTCCAGGTTAGGATTGTGCCCTGAGTAATCTAGTACCACCTAGGACCCAAAGGTAGCAGACTATTCAAGTTTTACTGTATACAGTGGGGCCTCATTATCCACGGGGGTTCCATACCAGGAATCCCCATGGATAACAAACTCCATGAATATTTGGATCCCTGGATTTTGGTCCACTAACCCTCTGAACCTGACCAGAGCACAAGAACCCTGTGTGCAGCGTTGTCATTCAGCCGGAACGCTGGGCGGGAGAAACGGGTGAGCGGCAGCCGTCAGTTGCGTTCCGAAACGTTTCGCCGTTTCGCCCCGCGGGGGCGGGGAAGACGGCGAAACGGACCGGAACACAACAGGCGGGCTGCCGCTCACCCATTTCTCCCGCCCAGTGTTCCGGCTGAATGACAACGCTGCCTGTGTGGCTTCCCTGGGCCTCGGAATGCCTTATAAGGGCATAAAAACACAACTTCCAGTTTCCCAAGGAAACAGCAAGTTGCATCTTTTAGCCCATTTCCAGTATTCTGAGGACCGGTGAGGCCATGTGCCAGTTGCATGTGGCCTCCTGGCCCTCATGTGTTTGGAAGGTTGCATACGGCCCCGCCCCATGTGCTCAGCACCCACAGATAAGCAAATCCGCACGGGTGCACCTGTACTGTGAAAAATTGGAACTAACTGTTGCTGTGATATTACGGGCTACACTATGGGCTACTGATAGTCAAACTTATCTTTGTATGGAAACTCAGAAAAGGAACTAACAATCTATATCAGCAACCTGTCACCAGAACAGTGCTTAGACATGACCATCGTTTTTGATCACGGAGGTGCCACTCAGCTGTACCTTCTTAATCTGAAGTTAATGTTTTCTGACTTCTGCACAAATGTTTTAGAAGGTCTAATTTGACATATACCTAAAGACACTAATGTTTGCATGTTCCGCCACCAACATAACCTGTCCCTCGATTACCTGAAAATTGGCCTATTCCTTTTGACAGTGCCAGGTGGTGGAACAAATCACATCGGACATTCTGTGGAAAAGTATCAGAACACCTAATAGTATAAGAGGTCAGACAACATGATCGGCTAATAAATTGTGGCAGGACTTCAGAAGCAGAGAACTGGTGCTCTGTTCAAAGGAGCATCTAAAGCTCTGAAGCAAAGTCTGAGTTTGCATCATGTTCACATCTTGGAGTGTAAGTCTTCACAATATGACACTCCTTTGTGCCATATCTCGAACATTCACCTACCTTTTTACTTCAATGTTAACAACAATCTATTGTATTATCTTTTGAAGGAGCCCCAGCATATGGCCGTTAGTTGGATCACGAAAATGAAGAAAATCGGAGTCTGGTCAGATATTTTAGGCGCTGCTTTTCAGATTGATGCATACCAATTGATCAAATCCAGACTAGTGGATATACAACAGCAAGATAGTTGTATATCTACAACAGCTAACAGTCGTTGCTTGCCTTTGTACCTTCAAATTTTGGTGGCTATTGGGAAAATGCCATCCTACTTAGCCATAGTGGAAAAGCCTCAATTAAGAAGAGCATTTTCATTAGCGTGTTGTAACGCTCTACCATCAGCAGTGCTAAGAGGCAGATTTAAGGGAATCCCTTTTTCGGAGCGCGTGTGTTCTTGTGCTATGAAAGGAATTGAGACCCTAGAGCACTCCTTTTTCCATTGTCCCCGTTTTTTGGATATTCGGAACCAATTACTTGACCAGGTCATTCGTACTCTTCCAAAAGCACCTGACCAAGCAAGACTGAGAAGCCTTTTAGAGACTAATGACCCTGTCATAATTAACAAGGTCGCTGCCTTTTTAAATTGTATTATTATTGCTAATTCAGGAGCGACCAATTAAATTTTGATGAGACAAAAAATTAATTAACATTCACCTACCCAAAGGGACACGACTGTTGTATTGCAGTTCGGAACTTCTAATTCCAAACATGGAGAGAAGCCAAACAAGCTGAGCAACTTTTCCATCAACTGAGAACTTTTCAATCTCAAATGCACCATTAGGAGTTAAGTGTACAAAGTTTGAAGCAATGCAAGCCCTAATTTGAGTCGAAGCTCCTTGTAGCTGGTGCCACCCATTCTATAAATGCAAACGTTTGTTTCAGTAGGATTGGTGAACAATCCACTTTGCTTCATCACATGGTGGATGATTTCCTTGTAAACCTGTGGTGAGACTGGAGAACCTACAATTATTGTGGTTGTTCCAATACATCAGTGGAAAATGTTTACTCATTTTATACTAAAATGCAGTGGGTCCTCCATCCACTTTGGTGAGGTGGAGGAAAAAGGTTTGCTTTTCTTTCCACTGATGGAACATAAAACAAGACACGTTTTGGGAAAGCAAACTCTGGTATCAAAGATTACGTTTGGTGTTGAGTTATAAGACATTTTACCCATGGGGCTCAGGCAGTGATGTCATCCGGGTGCGCCAAGAACCGGAATGCCAGGATGATTGACAGTCCTCCGCCCCTATGGCGGAGGGTTGCCACGCCTCCCTGCGCCTCACAGAGCCCGAATCGCTCCATTTCAGAGCAATTTGGGACGCAAGGGAGGGAGGGTGGGCCCAGCAGCAGCTCGCCCGTCCTCCGGAGAGGCGGCGCGGCCTGGGCCCATCCGCCAAACTGGCGAAACGGCATACCGGGCCGTTCCGCCTGGATCACGCCACTGGGCTCAGGGCAGGTAACAATCTTTCGAAAGTCATTGCACTACAAATATTAATCATCAAACAATCACGAGAGGTTATTGTCTGGCCTAGATGCACAGCCAATGGCTGAGCAAGTGAACACACCCTTGTGATAGTACGGGCCCAGCAGCAGAAAATAAAACATAATCCTCCCCAGGAAGTTTTCAAGAGCCTCAATGCACTGGCGTAGCTACATAAGTGCAGCAAGTACAAATGTATGGTCAAACTGCTTCTAGTCTTGTCATCTGACAGCTTGAGTCACCCTTTGAAAATGCAAAAAAACCAAACAACCTTCTAAAGGCTGCCTCGTGCATAAAATTTATTTTTCTGAGTAACCTGATTTGGGAACTATTTTTTTGTTGAAAAGTGGGTATAAATACTCTTCTTCTTATACAATGGGGTCACAGCTCACCAGGTGTTTGGACTGGGATTTTTTGGGTACACACTAGTTGAATTCTACTCAGTAGCAACTGGTAAGATATTGCCATGTTGTAGCTTCCAAATACTGTATATGGATGCACAAATGAATGGAGACTTGCCCAATGGTTGAATATGGCAGCATACAATAGGTGTAAACTTTGTTTACAGGTGGGACTATACAAGAGAATCAATTGGCTTATTGGCAGAATTTATTTCCATCACGGAAACTCTCATGGAAAAATGGTGAGTTAATGCCAAGATTTCATTGGCTGTACACAAAGGCAACCCACACAAACTCACTTTGCCCTGATTTGCTGGCATTCAAGGACACACAACCCTCCTACAGAAAGCTCTGTGGTCTATAACCTCTTATCCTGAAGTGAACTGGTGAGATGAGGATAGGAACATTCTTTTTTTTTCCCATGATGAAATTTCCCAGCCAGCATGTATAAAGAAAAATTTTGTTCCAATCTTTTTTGTTTTCTTAACGTTTTGTCCTGTTTGTACCAAACTTGCAATGAGATAGAAGCATTGTTCAAAAAACAAAGTCACTTGTGCAATCCACTGAATTCTCAAGAGTTTCACTTCTAGAAGATCTTGTCTAGCTGGCTTTCTGCCCAGGATTATTTCAGCATTTGTGCACTTTAAATGTCCCTCCGTCCAAAGCACATCGCTGGTTCCATGCTGGGCCAGATCAATAATTCAAGAATGTGGCGTGTTTTGGAACTGTTTGTACATGTGGCATGAAAGCAGAGGGTTGTGGGAAAGCCAAGATATTGTGGAAGTATGGCTTCCCACAATCCAATTATTCCTTTAAAACAAGGATCCCCTTTGAGTCCCCCCTCTAGGGCCAAACCATTAGGTTCAAGCAGTGTCCAGCAAGCCTACCCATTTCTGGTAGTCCAAAAGATTTGATGAGCCACCCTAACAAAAGCCACCCATCAAATTGGACTAGTAGATTCTTTGGACACTTTGCCCAGACCCACAGCAAGTACAGAGTCAGGGTGGACATGGATGCAAACGATTTGGTCTGCAAAATGTCTTGGTCACTTGGAGGAGATTTTCCTCTCTGGAATAGAAGCATTTAAAGCAATTTTACTACTTGAAAATACTCCACTGCTGACTGGCATTGCGTGGATGCCAAGGTGACCAAGCCATTATTCATCCCCTGCTTGCATGCCCCACAGTGCAGGCTTTTAAATGGGGGCTGAGAAATGTATGGTCAGACTTGGCTTGAGGTTTCCTCCACCCAGGTCATCATCACCCTTGCAACTTCAACCTTAGGGCCAGTGGTGTTATGCTGCTTAGGGCCCAATGCTTGAGGAGGCCTCCATGACTGCCCATACCACAGCTGCATCGGTGCTGGAAGGTTGGATAGCTTGGGCCCTTAGTCAATTTGATATACAAGATTGGGAACCAATGCAAGAGTATCACATCAATACCTGGAAACAGTTGTCCAGGCCACTGTGTCAGTTTTAGTCTTCTGTTTTAGAGTTTGTTGCTGTTCTGCATGTTATTAAAAATTTAATTGTGCTGTTATAATAATCCACCTTGAGAGGGTTATGAAAGGTGCACTGCAGATACGTCAGATAAATCAATAAAACCAGGGAAGTGACAGGAAGTTTAGCAGTCACCATCGAATTGTCCAACGCATGCTAGAAACCTGTTGGGTTCATTAGTTCACAGAGCTGATCACCTTATGGTGCAGTCCTAACCATCTTTCAAGCCCTGACATAGCTGTGCCAATGGGCATGTGCTATATCCTGCACTTGGGGGGGGGGCAATCACAGAGGAAGGAATGTTCCTGCCTTTTATTTACCTCGGAGCTGATTTGCTCTTACCCTGGTGCTGGAAAGTGGTTAGGATTGTGCCCTTAATCAGTTCACCCAGAGGCAGATCTAAGGGAGGGCAAAGCTCTAAGTTTTGCAAGAAGCCTTACCTTGCAGTGGAAATCACACCTCTCCTGCATTGTTTTAGCCAATCCTCACAGGGAAAAGCAACATCTTGGCATTGCTTACTGGCTACAGCAGCAAGGGAGAGGAGGGATTTACATGACAGGGTAAGGCTCCTTGCAACACTTAGACTTTTGCCCTCCCTGTAGATCCGCCTCTGAGTTCACCTGCCCAAGGCCACTGAGAGCCGGCATTGGGCCTGGAGCTAGATGCCTGATTGCCCCCCCCCTTCCTAAATTTTCATATAAACCAGATGTTATTACACACCATGTAAGCAGCCCCTACCACTCCCTACCACTCCATTCCAAGCAGAGATGGCAAAGCACTTTATGAACTGTGGGGGCTGTTTGTTTATTTGTTTGTTTGAAATACAAGCGTGCCCCAGTATCCACTGATTTGGGATCCATAGTTTCAGTTATCCATGGATACCATGGATACTGGGATGCCTATTGAAAAGATAGGGAAACAGTAAACAAATCTCTTTTTTTTACCTTGTTGCAGCAAAACCACTGGTGTTCCCCTATCTTTCAAAAGGTGTCCCCAGTATCCACAGTTTCCGATAACCATGGTGGGGTCCGGAATGGAACCCCAGTGGATACTGCCTATATTTATACATGCATGTATAAATACTGTTTAATAATAATCCGTTGTTTGTGAACCTCACAGTGTGGTGTTCATGCCCTCCCTCAGTGATTAGGATGCAGGCTGCCAGGACCTGTGTATCAGAAGACAGCTGTATCTTGATCCACAATAGCCCCTTGGAGCAGGGGGAAAGACAATCATAGCACCATCGCGCGTGATCTAATATGAGTTATACACACAGATTAGAGAAACCGTGTACTCCAGTGGGAGTTTTTCATGCTTAGAAGGTATCTTGTTATGTTCTAATTGACAAAGACAGGGCCGCATCTCAGCAGTGTGCGCATCCGGATTCAGGACCGGTGTGGCATGTGGGGGAATGGATTGAAGATGCCCAGAGCTTGAATTATGGAATGAGAGCTGCACCGCTTTGTGGCCCAAGGGGCAATTGATGTCAGAAGGAAGACCAATTTACATGACCAAATTGGTGTCAGGAGAACGTGGGTTGCGCTGTGAAATCATCCGACTGCTGCACGATGCATTGATTTTACAACTCCGCCTAACCTGGCCTGAGCTACAAGATGCCAAGTCTAGCATGAAAAGAGATTTGTTTCCTACATTCTCAATTATCTCAGCACAGGCATGCCCTGGTATCCGCTGGGGTTCCGTTCCGGACCCCACCATGCATACCTGAAACAGCGGATACAGGGGACGCCTTTTGAAAGATAGGAGAACATCAGTGGTTTAGTTGCAACAATGTGTTGCAACAGATTGTTGCAACAATGTTGACTCTGAAATCTTGAAATTTCTCTTTGCAATGAAAGACCCTATTCATATTAATCAGCTTGCTTTGTTTCTTGTCCAGGTAGTCAAGGCCAATCTGGCTTGAGCTAAAAGTGTGGAGATGGCTAATCATGGACTTCTTCTTATTTTAATGGTCCTTGAGTGTAAGAATTTTGAAGTTGACCACGATAGTTTTTACTTACTGTTTGTCTTGTTTTCTTTTTATATGCCGATAAAGGTTTTTGTATTGTATTGTATTGTTGCAACAAGGTTAAAAAAAGAGATTTGTTTGTTTCCCTGTTGTTTTAATAGGCTTCCCAATGTCCATAGAATTTGTGGATAACCGAATCAGTGGATACCGGGGTACACCTGTACTGCCTCATTCCCCCTACATAAGCAAGGATAATGGCCCACAGCTAATGAGAAAGGACCCAAAGAAACAGCCATAAAAATGTTGCATATACGCCTAGATACAAGCGCCTCTGTTTTTGTTTTTTTTTAAAGCCCCTATGATTCCAGGGTGTATATAATAACATAATGACATAAAAAGAGCCCCGCTGGATCAGCCCAAAGGCCCATCTAGTCCAGCTTCCTGTATAACACAGTGGCCCACCAGATGCCTCAAGGAGCGCACAAGACAACACGATGCCTGCATCCTGTTGCTAGTCCCTCACACCTGGCATTCAGATACAACCTCCTTCTTGAACCAGGAGGTTGCACATACCCATCATGAATTGTAACCTGTGAAGAACTTTTCCTCCATCAATCTGTCCAATCCTTTTTTAATCTAGGCCAGACACCATCATCACATCCTGTGGACAGGGGTTCCACAGACTAATTACATGCTCATTAAAGAAATATCTTCTTTTGTCTGTTCTAACTCTCCCGACACTGTTAGAGTTGGATGTTCCCCTGGTTCTGGTGTTGTGTGCAAGAGAAAAGAACATCCCACTCTATCCATCCCCTGCATAATTTGTCTTTTTTTTTTTTTCAAGAAACGTTGGGTGATTCTAGGAGGAATTAAAATGTGAAAAACCCTCTGCAACCCTTCATCAAGCTAACCAGCCACTTGTACTAAAAGGGACATGGTGGCGCTGCGGGTTAAGCCACTGCTGCTGAGCTTTCTGACCAGAAGGTTGGGAGTTCAAGACCACGAGATGGAGTGAGCTCCCGTTGCTTGTCCCAGCTCCTGCTAACCTAGCAATTCGAAAGCACCTAAAAATGCAAGTAGATAAATAGGGACCACCATGTGCTATGGCATATAGTCATGTTTGGAGACATATTGCCACATGACCATGGAAGCTTGTCTTCGGACAAACACTGGCTCTATAGGCTTAGAAATGGAGATGAGCACAGCCCCCTACAGTCGGTCATGACTAGACCATTCGGTCGTGGGGAAACCTTTACCTTTTTACTAATAGGAACAGGATCAGAATTCTGCAAGGATGGGAATTTTATAAGGCCCTCTTATGTTCCCCAAAGTATCAACTATTTCTAAATTGCTGTCTTGCCTCACCTTCCACATGTGAGCTAAATTATCATCTCTAGCCCATCATCATCTCAAGTTTTCTTGCATTTGCCCGAGTCTCCAGCCATTCACGCCCCCCTTTTAAGCTGCCGTTTCCTTCAGCTGCAAATGATTTGATCGCTTTGGGGCTTTGTGTGATTTGAGTATATTTTCTTGTCCTCCTTGTTTCACAGCTGTGACCTACTTAATTGCGAGCAGGATACAAACTTACAGAATCATTAGGCATTCTCCTTGGGTTTTGAAGGGAGGGGGAAATCTTGTGCTGCTAAATGCTAGGATGTCCTCCTTCACAACAGGAAGCAAGGATTCGGAAAGCTACACAGAGCATTGGCTTTTGTGCGCATCAAGATTAGAGGAGTGAATAGCACTTTTAATTTCTTGTACCATTGGAGCGGGGAGGGGAGGGGGATAGGGAAAAAGCAGGAGTTTCAAGCAAGCACCAAAATAGGAATGAGTCATCCATTTCTGAATGGCAATCATAAATCTTTTTTGTGAGCTATCGATTTCAGCCTCCCGAACAAGCTGGGGCTGCCATCTTTACAGGCAATGGTGTCTACAATCAGCTGGCTGCTTCCTTAGAAAAAAGGATCTTTATAATGCCTGAATATATTAGCAAGTAACCTGGAGATGGAATTCATTAGTGGGAAAATCACCAGGTTTTATGGCTCAATCAAGGCAGTTTGGATTAAAATCTTTTTCCTGCCCTGAATGCAGCGGTGTTATGCTGCCGGAACGCTGGGCGGGACATCCGGGTGATCGACAGCCCGCCCGTTGCGTTCCGGAGCGTTACGCCGTTTGCGTAACCAATTACGCCGCTTGAGTACGTTACGCAAACGGTGTAACGCTGCGGGACGCGACGGGCGGGCTGTCGATCACCCGGATGTCCCGCCCAGCATTCCGGCAGCTTAACACCACTGCCTGAATGGTGTATTATCACCCTGATTCTTCATCCAAGGCCAGTCTTAGCATGATGCAATTGTTTCAGAAACATTGTTCCAAAGAGGGTGTGGGGTTGTTGTTTTTGCCTCTTCTCTCTCACTCTATGTGCTGTCTCAGCTATTTCAACCTGTAGGCCACAACGTATTGGTGTGCTGTGAATGGTTCAAGCTACTTTCCCCATGCGCAGCAGGTTTCCGGTTTGGAGACCTCAGGTTTGTGTCATTCATTCATTCCAAATGATATGTTGGAACGTGGAAAGGGACCCCTTAGAGTAGGTTAACCCGGCACTTCCCAATCTACCCACCTAATCAACACCATGCCCCAGAGGCCACATCCAGATTGTGCTGGGCTGGTGACCCTACTTTTAACAAAATGAAAACAAATGGAGACGTATTGCCAAGTCAGACATGTTGCCACAAAGGTGAGCAAGGAACATAATCAAAGCAAAAGGAGAGGTGCTTCCTTGGAAAATTACCGTATTTCCCCAAGTATAAGGCGCACCAAAGTATAAGACGCACCGTAATTTTGGGACCAGAAATTTGAAAAATACATTTTTGGGGCCGGCTGCTCTTTAAGGCAAGCGGGAGCACGGAGAACGCAGTGCTGCCCAACACACCCCTTGAATAAGACGCACCCAATTTTTAGCCCCCATTTTTTTGGGAAAAAGGTGCGTCTTATACTTGGGGAAATAATTGGGGAAGGATTCAGGTTGCCAACTATGCTTGAAGCTGTCCTTGTGGATATTTATTCACAGCATGATGAAACCAGAGAGACTCTGTTGAAATCTTCTAAATTTTAAGAAAAATGGATAGAGTTCATGTTAATCGGTCACCCTTACATCAGTTGTTGGCATGGAGCAGATAATGTGTTTTTAAAACTATAGTGCAAGTATCTCTGGATAGAGATTTTGAGTGGCAGAGCTCTGTTTTGTTTTGCGTGTGCTCCACTTCTTGCTGCTGTGATCTGTCAGCTGTTTGACGGAGCAAATCTAAATAATGAAATGTGCCTTCTGTAGCCTGGATAAGGACAGGGGACCATGTGCACATCAGATGCATGAGAATGCATTCAGTAGATCTTGTTTCTTCCAACTATCCCTTTCTTGCCTTTTTTCTCCTCTTTCTCCCCAAATGTGCCCCTTAGCATTTGGCTACAAACAGAACATTTTGTATTAGTCATTCTATGCACCCAAGTGTTTTAGTGAGGTCGCTTTCTGCCAAACTACTTAAAATATCAACAAAACAAGTTAGAAAAAAGTATCAACCAACGTAGATTCATTCAGGGATTTGTAGCTGGGGGGGGGCATATTGCCCCAGGTACCGCACCTTGCAGAGATGCCAACCTGCACCTCTGAAGTCGGACCTGAGGGAAAAAAATTTGGTCTTCTAAGAGGCTTTAGAAAGGTACTTTCTAAAAGCACCTGGGGGTGTTGAAATGGGGGGGGGGGGTAGTTGAAACATTTTGTGCTCCCAGGTCCCATATGCCTATGCAGGAATTACACCGATTCCTGGTGCAATTAAGGGTGCAATCCCAACCTGGAGTTAGGCTGGCACAGTTAGGCCAGCAAAGTTTGGCCTGCACAAGGGCCACCGTAAAGTGTGTTTGGACCCTCTCAGAGTCAGGGAGGATGGCGCACGTCTGTGTGCTGGCCTCTCTGACTTCGAGAGTGGTCCAAACATACTTTATGGTGTCCCTTTTGGCCAGCCAAACTGTGTTGGCCTAACTCCAGGTTAGGACTGTGCTCTAAATATGTCCTAGCTTAATAGGCTGTGTGCTGAATATGTGTGCCCATTAACACGACTACTACATTTCGAGTCCAGTAAATGATGATATATGTGAACAGAAGCAGGGGTGGAATCATTGTCAGCCTGATGGAGTCCTGACCAAGTGCCCATGCTCAGCAGAGGCCTCCACCTGACCAAACTGACCCCTGACCTCTCAGGGCCCAATGACTATGCCTAAAGGGGGTTGGGCAGGGGGTACCGGGAATCTATTTATCTTGTGCGTTGGTTTTTGAGCTCAGAAATTCACATCAATTTGCCTTTCTTGCCTGTGTAGTCCTCTTCAGGAGTCGTTCCAAAGTCAGATCCAGGAAGCGACTGCAGCTCACTAACAAAGTTTCATGTGTTGTATGTATGTAGAACATTACAGGTCCACTTTTTGGCCTCTGGCTTCTGCAGTCAAGCATAGTACAATCTCTGCTTATTCATGCTCCTTGTTAGCTTTTGTGCAATGGGGGAATTTGTGAACCGTGGATAAGTGAAAACACAGATACTAACCTGTGGATATGGAGGGAATGCTTGTACTTTCTTACTCAGTGGTTCCCAAACTGTGAGTTGGGACCCACCAGTGGGTTGCAAGCCAATTTCAGGTGGGTCACAAAGCATCTAGAGCAACCATATTGAAAATATGGGAAGATAGGATGCTGGAAAGGGGGAGGGCTATGTGGTTGTTTTTCTTGTGTCAAGGCTGTAAATAGACGTTTTTTCTTTCTGATTCACTTTGCTATTGGAAAATGGTTGAGAAATAATCCAACTTATTGCTGCATTCTCAGGAAAGCAGCAGGCCCTGGTGTCACAATGATGGCACTTCAGGCCATGACATCACTTCCGGTGAATCCCAGACAGATTGTCATTTTAAAAAGTGGGTCCCAGTGCTAAAAGGTTTGAGAACCATTGCTCTAACTTATATTAGTAGCTTCCAATCCAGCTGATACTAAGTGGCCTCACAAACAGCAGAATGAAGGCTTCAATCAGTGGTGGGATTCAAATAAATTAACAACCGGTTCTTTGTCCTCCTTTCTTTGTACTGCTTCTTACTACAGCACTACTTTTTGTATATCAATAAATTAGCAACTGGTTCTGTAGAACTGGTGAGAACTGGCTGAATTCCACCACTGGCTTCAATCCTTTACCATGCTTTGGAAACAGCCTTGAACAGAGGGAATGAGAAGAGTCCAAAATGGCAGCCAGGAACAGAATTCCAAAAATGTGTTAAGCCACACATGTCATGCAACAGGTGGATGGAGGAGTTTGTCGGCGTATTTAACCATTTTCAGATGGGAAGTGGGGGATAACCTCTCATTGCATCCCAGAATATATCTATGCTGACGGAATTCACATTGCATTTAGACAATGGAAGCTGCATCTTGTAAAATCTTCTTGTGGTTGACTGTGATGGCAAAACTCAAACTTGCGTCTTCCCAGATCATCTTGAAGGATATAGTGAGAGCTAAAACATTCTCTACCATTATCACCACTGCTGCTGGCATCCCGGCTACTAGTACTACTGCAAACCATTGATTTAGTGCCAGCAGCATGCTGGGTGCTAAATGACTCAACTGACCATAGCAGAGCAAAGTAGCTTACTAAATGTGTCTGTTCTGCTCAGTTTAGTCATTGATTCAGTGATGTTAGTAACATGGACATAAACCAAGGAATCTGTCCTTCAATTTCAGACCAGTCAATAGTTCGTTCTGATGACTCATGCAAACTAAGCAGATGGGAGATCGATTCTTAGGATTCGGGATGGCAGTGCTGGTCTAGTTTTCCAGCAATTTGACAGTGCAGGGTCTCACTCACTATTTCAACCGCTCATCATCAACTTTTCTAGAATGAAGACCCACTTTTAGCTACAACCTACAGTACGGGACTCCATTTAAATCACTCCTTTAGAAAAGTCCCCACCTTGGTCCCAATAGGAATATAGCCATAATGGGATCAGCCACAACAAATATGGAGGTATAGGTTTGCCACAGGTTTGCTTACCTGGAGCCTCTGGAGGCCTCTCTTGGGTCAGGCTGGGCCAGTGAACCACTCTACTGGTATCTGTGAGCTTCAGAATGACCTGCAGAAGCTTCCAGAAACTATTTCCAGTTTTTGGAAGCAAACCAGAAGTGGCCTCCTAAAATTCAATAGCTTCTGGAGGTTATTGTGGGCCATTCTGAGACTCATGGAGGCCAATAGAGTGGGTCACACCAACCCAGTATGAGACTCAACCAACCACTGGGTCACAACCTGATTGTTGGTGGGTCGTGAAATTGATAGCTGAGAAGTAAAATGTATTGAGCTCTTGAGAAGGAAGTCCCTCCTTTCAAGTTGACAAGGAAAATGTATTGCATCCTATGGGAAGCTAAACTGAGCCACATGTGCACATTTACTCATAAGTATGCAAACGAGCCTCAGCTGTTGTGTAAAAAAAAAAAAAGGCAATGAAGTTCTCATCTTATGTAATGCTTTCCAGCTGGCGGTTGAGCCAGCCCCCAAGTTACAAAACACTTGACAACCAGCTCGCTGGACTTTACAGAAGGGAAATGTGTTGTGGATTATGACTGACACTGTTGACCATAACACATTCCGCTAAAGAGGTCAGCAGCTGTCAGCCATTATAGCAGTGAGACTTCCTTGTTCACTGGTAGTCTGTGTATTTCTGTTACACTAGATACTGGAGACAAAGATGACATTTGTATGATGCCTTTTTTTCCAAGCTTGCCAAAAGCATCTGCTTGGCAAGATGCTAGTCTTGATGCTAGCAAAAGGCTACTCTTTTCTTCTACTCTCACAATAGGAAAAGCCCTAAATGAGTAGATGGAACTCAGATGTGAATCGTGAAATTTCAAGAAGTTTGTTTCTTAGGGAACAAAGCATGAAACGACATTTCATTTCATATGGAATGCAAATTCATGCATCAACCGTCATCTAACTCATTCATGCAAGATCATAGATATTTTCAAAAGAAGATCAAAGACAGATGAAGTTGAACTAAAGTTTTAGATGTTTAAAAGGGAATATGAGGTTTTGAGCTGTAGAAATAATTAACACCACATGGTGATCAAAAACAAGACGTGTCTGGCACATTTAAACTATCTAAGTTGAGCATTACAAGCTTCTTCCCCAAATCCCCACACCCTCTATTAAGGGCTACTTGAAAATTATTGGGGGGGGGGGAACTAATATTCCTATCTAAGGGCCAAATTCTATCTAGTTTTCCAGCATTGATGTTTCTGTCCTGAAGAAGCCTCTGAGACTGCCCCCACACACACACACACCACAGGATGCAGTGCATGCCACATGGGCACCACTGCATCAGTGCTGGAAAGTTGGATAGGAATGGGCCCTAAGTCTACAGCAAATTTCACAGCCTGTGGTACTTGGAACAACTATGCAGTTGGGTAGCTTAGGGTTGGGCAGCACAGTAAGTATTGCAGTCGCCGCAATGCACTGTAAAACCAACCCCTCTCACTTGCTGCTGGAGCCAATCTGGGCAGCAATGGCAACTTGTACCACCAACACCACCACTAGCATACTGAAGAGAGCAGAGAGGATTGTCGCAGATCGCTCTCACCCTGGCCGTAATCTGTTTGAACTTCTTCCCTCTGGACATCGTTATAGGACAGTGAACATCAGAACAACCAGGCACAACAGCAGTTTTTTTTTCCTCGTGCTGTTGGTTTACTGAATAGCTGATTGTGTGGTATTGATTATGTGTGGTATTGAGTGTATGTTGATGATCTGATTTGGATTAATTTAGAGTTAGTGTGGCTTTGTTATTGTGACTGTATATTTTGTTGTATTATTAATTATTAGTTTTAAAGTACATTGAGAGAGCTTTTGGGCCGGAGTAAAATTCCATGTATGGTGAAATTCCATGTATGGCCAATAAATTTCTATCTAATCTAATCTAATCTACTGCAGCTATGCCACAGGTTAGCCATCCATGTCTTAAAGGGCAGAAACTCCTGTCCATTTAGGAATGGACTGTTCCAGGCCATGAGGAATAACTCAGGTGGTGGAATGGCCCAGATGTGCCTGCCTCCATCCATCCATCCATCCATCCATCCAGTGGTGTCATTCAAATGATTTAGGAACAGGAACTCACTTTTGATTGGCACTTGTCGGGATCCTGGAACCAGCCACGGAGCCCGTTAGGATCCGGAACGCCCGTTCTGGTCCGTTCCCCCTGAATGACATCACTGCATCCATCCATCCACTGTTCGTCCTCTCAGTTCCTTCATTCAAAAGTAAAGAAGGAATGGAAGAAAAAGTGTGAGGGAGAGAAGCCTTGCTCACCACTCTCTCCTCCACTTTCTCTTCTGCCCTCACCCCCTTTCCTTTTCAAATCAGTGAGGATTCCTTGAAATGGCTCCTGTGGGGTCTTTTCGCCATCTGTCAACTTAAATGAACAAATAAGTGGACATCTATTGATTTGGGACTCATCAATTTAACCCACTACGGGTTCTGAACCTACAGATGAGGATCCACTGAAGAAATCCCAGATGTAAACAGAACCTTGTTCTGGTCACGTTTGGAGAGCCTGTTGGTCCACAACCCTCGGATTTGATTATCTGCTGATTTTGATATCTGGGGGGGGGGGGAGGTTCATGGATGGATCCCCTGTGGACATCGAGGTCAGACCTGGATTGTGATTCTTTTTTGAAAAGTTCCATGACACAGTGAATAAGTGTGAACCCTTCTTGTCTCCTGTGCACTTGTTTCTTTGGAGCAGAGTGAAGACGGTGGTGATGCCTAAAATCCTACCATGAAGAACCTTCAAAAGCACAATCCTAAACTGGAGTTAGGCCAGCAAAGTTGGATTACTCTTGGAGTCAGAGAGGCCAGCATACAGACATACGCCATCCTCCCTGACTCCGAGAGTGGTCCAAATGCACTTTTCAGTGGCCCTTGTGCTGGCCAAACTTTGCTGGCCTAACTGTGCTGGCCCAACACCAGATTAGGATTGCACCCCAAAAGAACTTGTGTTTTGCATGCTGATTTTCCAAATGTGGTAAATTGTAGCTATCTCCCTCTCTCCTCTTTCAAAACACAAAAGATATTATGTTAGTCGCTGATGTTCTGATCAGATCTTCTGACATTTCCATTTTTATTGAAAAGTGATCTTGAGGGGCCTCCAGGGATTATCTTCAGGGGACATCAGGGGGCCAAGTTTTCAAATTGGGAGGCTGGGAGTGGGGCTTCTGTGATGATTCCAGTAATTGAACCTGGAACAACAGCATGCCCAGATGATGGTCTACCATGGAGGTACCACCTTCCCCTGTTATTTTTGTTTGTTTGTTTGAAGGAGTTGTGTGTTGGGTTTTTTTCTGTCTCCATCTTTTTGTCAGGACTTTTACATAAAGACATTGCAAATCCTGCAGGTAATTTTATTTCCTTTAAAAAAAAAAAACATTTATGCCAGCCATGCTGCCATATCACCTGGCCACTTAAGGATTCTTGGCTTCCCTGTCTGGAAGGAAAGTGCCTTTACAAAGCTACAAGACTTGCAGTGCCAAAATTCAGCTTTGGCTTTAATGTGTTGGCTGTCATCATAACCTAAAACATCAGTAGCCGAAATATGATCAAGAGCGCAATCCTAACCTGAAGTTAGGCCAGCACAGTTGGGCCAGCAACGTTTGTCCAGCACCATAGCCACCATAAAGCACTTTTGAACCACTCACAGAGTCAAGGCAGATGACACACATCTGTGTTCTGGCCCCACTGATCCGAGAGTGGTCCAAACATACTTTATGATGTCCCTTGTGCCAGTCAAACTTTGCTGGTCTATCTGTGCTGGCCTAACTCCAGGTTAGGATTGCGCTCATATCATGACCCCCATGTAAATAGCAGTGGTCCTTTTTTTGTTAATGTAAGAAAGGTTTTTTGGGTGGCAAACCAATTCTTCCACTATTCTACTTTGCATCTCAAAGAGTTAAAGCGAGAAGTGGAATGTCTTGAGAATGTTGGCAGAGAAGGGGAAAGAGAGAGAGAGAGAGAGAGAGAGAGCAAAGGGGTTTGTTTTCCATCCTCCCTGGACAGAATCCCGGCACTTTGAAGGCGAAGTGATGATTCTGGATTAAACTTTTCTTGGTCACTTGCAGTGCATGGAGCTGAGCAGAAGACCACGTTTTTAAAAATACACCGTGCCTGTTGTAGCAAAAAAAAGACGGATATTTCTGCATGTCCCTGGTGCAACAGTATTTTATTTTGGAAGATATGCTGGGAACATTGGGAGAAACAGATTCCTCCAAAGGGTAACTCCTACCAAAATGGTTTGCTTTGGCTCCTGGTTTCTTTTTTCCTTTCCTTCGTGGAAAATTACTGCGACATTTTAACCTTGCTATTCTTTCGGAGTCTCAGAAATTAGCAAACCACTTGGGAGTCCCAGCAGCGCTTGATCTCCCGGGTTGCCCATTGTTGGCATGGCGGCTGCTATACTATTTAGGTTTGAAGATCTACTTTATAGTTGGGACAGCCTCGTGTGGAACCTGACTTCTCGGGTCCTGGGGACTGGTCGGTTCCGAAACCTGCCGGTGGTGCGGCTCATGTTGAAACCATGGTGCATCTCCAGAGCTGTATACCAGGTAGGGTGACCTCATTTAAAATACAGAAAGCAAATCCTGCGCTCGATCTCCTAGGGTGGCATTTCTTAAGCATTGTTGTATTGTGAGCCAGTAGTCTAATGTAGTGCATAACTAAACCCACAAATGCATTGTCTCAAGATGTTTGTTTGTTCCATGAGAATTTCACCTTTCTTCCACAGAGCTCAACATAGGGTGTGTTTATGGGGTGTGCTTCTGCTAAGCAACTCATAGCCCAATCCTTCCTTCCTTCCTTCCTTCCTTCCTTCCTTCCTTCCTTCCTTCCTTCCTTC
>JAJKFI010038050.1:0-56668 GCA_029204185.1 Lerista edwardsae
GAGTCAACATTCGCATTACACATCTGCATCAGAGGTTTTAAAAAAAAATTCTGCCTCCTAGGTGGTTTGGACAGTGGAATAGAAGGTGCTCAAGTGACTCAATTGCACCCAAATCACAAGGGCAGAGTCTTTCTGTAAAGGGGGTACCATTAAATCTGCCCCAAAGCACAGCTGAGGGGATCACATTGCAACGTGCCAAGGACAACATAGCCTTATTAGTGAATAGGTTCAAGCGGCTTCCTCATGAGGAAGCCAACACCATGGCAGCCTGGAAGGCTGCCTCTGGGTAGCATCAGGCAGTTATAGTTTTTCCTCCTGTTGTTGCATGCAGAATTGCAACATTCCAGAGGCATACCTAGAGGGGGATCATAGCACTAAGTTTTGCAGACGCTCCCCCTCCTCTTTGGAAGCCATTCGGAGCCAGCATAGCCTCCATTTTGCTCTCGCTGCTGGGAAGGGGCAGCAGTTGCTTGCAAAACTTAGTGCTGTGATCACGCTCTAGGTATGCCTCGGCAAAATTCCTTCGTTGCTGTTGTATGTTTTGGAGACACAGTAAGGCCTCTTAACTCTTCCTGGTCCTGTTGAGGTAGTTTGTTGATCTGGGCATGCATCTCCTTCCCCGCAAATGATGGAGCAACAACGCAGACAACAATCCACACACATGGTCATTGTGCTGCTGTACCACTGTTCTAATTCTTAATAGATTTTCATAGAATTGGTTGGGTACCACAAGGTCATCCACTCCAACCCCCTGCCTGCAGCAGGAAATCCTCCTAGAGCATCTCCAGCAGGTGCCTGTTGAGCCTCTGCTTGGAGGTCTCCACTGAGGAAGAATCCATCACCTCCCTCAACAATCCGTTCCACTGTCAAATGCCCTGGCCATCAAGAATTGCTTCTGGGTGTCCAACCAGAATCTCCTCTCTTGCAGTTGTCCCTATTGGATCTTGTTCTCCTCTCAGAGGCAATTGAAGACAAATACGTATGTCCCTCCTTCCATACGGCAGGCATTTGAAGAGTGCTTTCATAACCCTCTCCGCCTTATCTTCTCCAGGCTAAATATACCCAGAGCACAATCCTAACTTAGAGTTAGGCCGGCACAGATAGGTCAGCAAAGTTTGGCTGGCACAAGGGGCACCATAAAATTGTTTGGACCACTCTCAGGGAGTCAGGCAGGATGGCGTACGTCTGGCCTCTCTGACTCTAAAAGTGGTCCAAACATGCTTTACCGTGTCCTTTGTGCCAGCCAAACTTTGCTGGCCTAACTGTGTCGGCCTAACTTCAGGTTAGGATTACACTCCCAGTTCCCTGAGCCTTTCCTCGTAGGTGTTACGCAGTGGTGTTATGCTGCCAGAACGCTGGGCGGGACATCCGGGTGATTGACAGCCCGCCTGTTGCATTCCGGAGCGTTACGCCGTTTGCGTAATGTACGCAAGTGGCGTAATTGGTTACGCAAATGGCGTAACGCTCCGGAACGCAACGGGCGGGCTGTCGATCACCCGGATGTCCCGCCCAGCGTTCCTGCAGCATAACACCGCTGCTCGTAGGTCTTTCTCTCCAACCCTCTGATTATCCTCATCATTTTCACCATTAATGCAATGGTTTAAGCATGGGGAAAGTGCTTCTCTGTTCGTTGCTTTCGTAACATTAGTACATTTCCCACATTTGCTGATCCCCAGCCAGGCAGCCAACCTCTAGCTTTCCCTTTCTTCTTCGACATTGGCTTTGACAAATGCTGTTTTCCATTCATGTCACATCACTGCAGGTATCTGATGGCCACTGTGGCTGAAGCCATTCTCCGTGACTCCTACATTAATGCATTTAATTTTCCCCCCTCTGTTCCCTGTCACTTCATTTCGGCTCTCGCGCTGCCCACTCATTGTTGTGACTCCTGGAGTTGAACGGGGAAGTCACTCTCTGGGCTCAAGAGTAACTAAGCAATTGATTTGGAGGTGCGGAGTTGAAGCTGAACATTTTGTGGCGAGAGCTAATCAGTACAGCTGTCCCTACTGGCTGCAAAAGGGGTCTTTTCTGAAAACTTAATTTGACCATAGGAATGTGGGTCAATGGGATGTGAGGCCATTTGTTTCCATTGCTTTCCTAAAGCAAACATTTCTGCAAAATTCAATCAAAGGATATTTGACTCCTTTGTCCCACCACTTGACCAGCGATTAAATTAGAGCTGCATCTTGCTGCAAATGAATGCTTCAAGCAAAAACGTTAAGATGTTTTAGACCAGCATGCTTGACGGCTGAATCTGTAAATATAAGCCATTTTTGTACGATTGTTCTTTTACATGCTTTTCTACATGGACAAAAACAAAAAAAAATCCAACTGCAAACAACCAGCCCCAAAGCCTTGAAAGACAATTGCCGCAAGAGGTGGGCTTAGATGTGGAAGACTCAGATTCAAGTTCCTGCACAGCCCTCAAGCTTCTTGGGTGGCCTTGGACCAGTCACACTCTCTCATCCACACCTGCCTCTCAGGGTTGTTGTGAGGTCAAAGGGAGTGGAGGAACTACATCCAACCACCCTGAGCCCCTTGGAGGATGGGATAAATGGACATGTGCAAAATAAATAAAATAAATAGCTAAAGACCAACAGAGTAGAAACAACCTAGTGCAGTGTTCCTCAAACTGTGGGTTGGGACTAATTTGGTGGGTTGCGACCAGCGGTGTCATCCTGGTGGAACGGCCCGGTACGCCGTTCCGTTAGTTCCGCAGACGGGCCTGGGCCGCGCCGCCTCTCCCGAGGACAGAGCGATTCCAGGCACAGGGAGGCGTGGCTGGCCTCCGCCATAGGGGTGGAGGGCTGCCAATCATCCAGGTGTTCCGGTTCCTGGCGCGCCCGGATGACA
Organism: Lerista edwardsae; assembly: GCA_029204185.1. NCBI lineage: Eukaryota > Metazoa > Chordata > Lepidosauria > Squamata > Scincidae > Lerista > Lerista edwardsae. Next base: position 2,854 of record JAJKFI010038050.1, read on the forward strand.
TCACTGGTTGCGACCTGATCACAGGTCATGGAAAGGTAGGAGCTGCCATCTTGGAAGCTGCAGATGTTATATTCGTTTTATGAGTGTTAACAGTTTGAATTTTTAATTGAGGGTTTTTTTTTAATTTTGGTTTTAGTTCAGTGCTTTTACATTATATTTTGCTCTAAATTTGCTTTCTGTGAGGAATGCTTCATGGTCGGGCAATTGCTGTGGTCCAAGAATGCCAGTTTGCATTTCAGGAATGTCATTTGATTATGTCACAATGATGGCATTTCCTGCTTGATGATGTCGCTTCCAGATTAATGACATCACTTCCAGTGGGTCCCAACGCATTTGCCATTTTAAAAGCGTGTCAGATGAAAGAAGAGCTGTATCATTAGCACGTTGTAATGCTATGCCATCGGCGGTATTAGCGGGTCGATATAATAATATCCCCTATAATGATAGACTATGCCCATGTCAGATGAAAGTAGTTGAGGATTTACCGCATATATTTTTTCATTGCCCCCTCCATACAGCGGCCCGCAAGAGTTTTCTCACTAGGATGTCTCAGTGTAACTCAGATGTCATCGATGAAAGCAATATTACATTTCTTCTTACGTTGACTGATTCTGATTTACTAAAATGTTTTGCGACCTTCCTGTGTGATATTATCAAAGGTAATGTGCAGAGAATGTCTACGAGTTAACGCAACTAATTTTATCGACTGGTTTTATTGTATTGTATTTTAACAATTTCTGAGTTTTTATATGCAATGTCTCAATGCGGGGCTTGTATACATTATGCAAGGTACCCAATTTGAATAATGTGTTGATATGCCAATAAAGGTATCCTAAACCTAAACCTAAACCTAAACCTTAAAAGCGTGTCCCAGTCTAAAACGTTTGAGAACCATTGATCTAGTGGTGGGTAGCTGAAATTAGAACATCAAGACTGAGGTAGCTGATACTTGTACAAACACTTTTCTTGTTCGTTACATTGTTAGCTGGAGGACTATTCCATTGTTGGGGATGTCTAGGATTGTTTCTGTCTTTCAGAAATTCTAAGAGCATTTCCTTCTTGTGTCTCATTGGATTTCTAGAGCAGAGGAATGGACAACTAAGCATCTTGAGCAGTGGTTCCCAAAGTCCTCCTTGGACATTGGGACCTCTGTAAGTCTTTGCGGAGGCAGGCATTGGGGCTCAGAAGGGTGTCCTGATGGCACCGCAGTAATCACAGTGGGCACCCAGTGCTATTTTAATGTACCTGGTGGTTCGGGAAGGCCTTCTGGAGGGTTGGGGAGGCCCGCAACCCCCTCTGCTGGTCAACCTAAAGGGAAAAAGAACCCTGTTTTGAGTGCAAACATGCACTTCTGATTTGCGCATGAAATCCAGAAGTGCACGTTTGCATTCAAAACAGGGAGACCTGTGGAGGGGGCCATGGGACTCCCCAACCCTCCAGAAGCCCCACACACACACACACACACCCCAGGTATGTTGAAAGAGCACTGGGTAATTGCTGCAGCACCATTGGGACACCCAAAACTGGGCCACTCCCTTTAAGGGGGAATGGTCCAGTTTTGCTTCCCAGTGGTGGGTTGTGACTAACAGATGGGGAAGCACTGGGGAAGCACCAACCATAACCATGGTCATCCATGGTCCAACACACACACACACACACACACACACACAGAGAGAGAGAGAGAGAGAGAGAGAGAGAGAGAGAGGTGGAAACTTCTGAGTGTGAATGTATCTACTCATATGACTATACCAGACCAGATGGCAAAGAGTTTTCACATGGGATTGAGGGAGACAGGATGGGAAAGCAGCTTATCAACACATAATCGTCAACCTGCTGAACTTGGAATGACCAGGCAATTCGTTTTAGCCAGAAGTGCGAACTGGCAAGGGGGATTTCATTTGCAATTAAAAAGGAAGCACATTTGCTTGGAGTTGTGAAGGCTTAAAAATCCAATTTCATGCTTGTAGCCATGTGGCTCTGGAGAACGGGTCACAGCAGCAGCAGAAAGCTCACACAGCCCATCTGGACAGCCCAATCATTGTGCCGAAAAAATGGATCCGTTCCCATTGTTTCAAACAGTACAGACGTACTAGGGTTGGATCCCAGACCAGTTCACTCCATCTCCCCTTGCTGTTGTCTTCCTTGCCCCCAGCTTCAGAGTTCATTCATATGAATGTCACAGCAGCTGGAGATGGCTTGAAATTTCTGCATGCATGGATTCCTTGCGCACAGTGAATCCACAGTGCAGGCACAGGCCACCACACAGAGGACTGTGGCTTTACCATTGCCTGCTAAACCACATTTATGGTTGGCGCTGTGTGGGAAAGCCCTGCTCTCTTTGCCTGGTACCGTTAAAAAAAATCCATTTTCAATGGAGCTCCATTGGCTCGGCTGGGACATACCCTGGGGCAAGGGGGCAAATGTGCCCTTGCTCTGTGGAGGCTCCAGTGGCCTCCTAACTTGCGCTGGATACAGCGCAGACCACCCAGCCTGCCTGTTCCAGCGCATAAGAACATAAGAAAATCCTTGCAAATTCACAATGAACCATTGCACCTATGACGTCAATTGGGTTAGGTGCACGCGGTACTTGTCTGCCATCAGAAGAATCCAGCAGAGACCCTCAGGAAGCCAGCAGAGTATAGCAGGAAGTGCCAAAAGATCTCTGAATGCTGTAGAGACCTTCTGAATGGAACCTGCAACAGCCTGGACTTCTTAAACATGGCCAATGGATGCGTCTGCTAGCCATTTTAAAGGGGTCAGTGCTGGTGCCTGCAACCTTTGGAAGGTCTCTGCATAGTGGATAATGAGGATAGAGGAGCAGATAACGAGGAAAGTAGCAATCCTGCCCCTCACAGATAAGCGAGGTCGCCTTCGCCCCCCTAGGAATCTGGAGTCGCTCCCTTTAACCCAACCAAGAAGAAAAGCTCTTTGCAGAGGAATTGGGAAGGGGGAGGAGGGAGAGTGAAGTGGGCAGAGTTAGCCCTAATTTTAACTAGTGGAACTGAGTTCCCCCGCGTTCCTCCTGCATGACATCACTGCCGACAGTGAGGTCGCCTATAAAGAGGATTGACTATATGTCCCAGTAAATGAGGACATGACAAACCTGTGCAGCTTGATTTTTAGAGAGAAGGCAGGGGAAGAGAGCAGCAGAGGGCTGCCATCAATCTGACTAATAGACCAGATGGCAGAGATTTCCCTCTGAACCTCTGAGAGGTGTCATGGGTTGTGATCTCCCAAGCAAACATTGTCAGCAGATTGAGACGTAAAGTCTTCTCCGTCTCGCGGACTTCTGGCAGGTCACTCGGAGCACCAAGGGCAACATGGCAGAGATTGGTGACAAGTCCTCCATTTCCTCAGCGGTATCCACAGCAAGCTGGTGACAAGAACTTGTGCAGTTTGTGAAGAGCACGGCACGTGATCCTTTCAGGAAGGCGTTTCATGTATAATGTAGTGTGCGTAGGTGATGGTGACAGCAATAATTGGATTCCACCGCAACACCTGCCCAGGAGGCTGAGAATGTTTTATGTAAACCGTGTTCTGAGGAGACATTCTTGTCTCTGGGATGGAGCTGAATATTGACAGTAGTGCTTTATTACGCATGGCCCGAGTCAGTGACCCTGGATTGCAGGCAAAGTATTGATATTCAATGCAACTTTCACGGCAACAGGCTTTTTTTGCTTGCTCACCAAGCACGAAAGTCCAAAAGGGCATGACTACGGAAAGCTGCCAGGATAGTCTCCTTCCCATATGAACTACCATGACAGGCTTGTCACAACAGAGAGAGCCAGGATGCCGTCGTGGTTTGGGAGTTTGATTTAGACTTCGAAGAGCCAGGTTCAAATCCCCGCTCAGCCACGAAGCTTCCTGAGTGACCCTGGGCCAGTCATTCTCTCTCGGCCTCACCTACCTCACAGGGTTGTTGTGAGAACAAAGGAGGGGAGGAACTGCCATGTGCTCCGTAGAGGAAAGGCTGCAGCAAAGGCTGGAAAAGAGGTGCGGGGAGTCATGATTGAGACATACAAAATTATGCAGGGGGTGGATAGAGGGATGAACCAGGGGACAGCCACTGGGAGTTGGGAAATACTTCTTTACCCAGCATGTAGTTAGCCCGTGGAACTCCTTGCCACAGGTTGTGGTAATGGCGTTTGGCCTAGATGTTTTTGAAAGGGGATCTGACAGGTTTCTAGAAGAAAAGTCAATCAGAGGTTACAGGCCATGATGGGTGTATGCAACTTTCTGGTTTTAAAAGTAGACCACCTCAGAATGCCAGGTGTAAGGTGCATCTTGTTGTCTTGCGTGCTTCCTGAGGCATCTGGTGGGCCATCATGAGATACAGGAACCTGAACTAAATGGGCCTTTGGCCTTATCCAGCAGAGCTCTAACTTTTTTATGTTAAGGACAGTATAAAAATATGAAAAATAAATAGGGGCACAATCCTAACCAACTTTCCAGCAGCGGGGTAAGGGAAACGTAGTTCTTAGGTAAGGGAACAAAAATTCCCTTACCTTAAGGAGGCTTCTGTGACTGCCCCCCCCCACTGCAGGATGCAACACATGCCCCATTAGCACAGCTATGTCAGTGCTGAAAAGTTGGTTAGGATTGCACCCTAAATGTCTTTCACTGGTCTCAAGAACAGTGAGTTTGGTGCTGCACACTAGGGCCCAGTGTGCACCGTAAATTTCACCGTAAGATCACTTGTGGGTTCACAAGACCCTAGAGAAAAGTTAGCATCAGCCCTGAAGATTTGGTAAATCAGGAGGTCTCTCCTATAACTGCAGCAGCATTTTCCACCAGAACCATCCAGCTCACACTAACATTCTCCACACAATTGGGTAATAATAACAACCATCAACTTTGATAGCGTAAATTGACTCATAGGCCGTGACATATGGTCTGCTGTTTACTTCATGTGTATAAGGAACTGTTTGTGCTAGAAGATATATATAGTTTAAGAAAAATGCATGACAGGCTGTATGTATTGATCAGCATCTCAATCTCCAGTTTTCTGGAGATGGTTTATATATGTATGTCACGGAAAGTGAAATAACGGCACATTACATCATGGAACTTATCCAGAAGCCTCACAAAATGCAAACCTTGCTGGGCTCTGCCACTCCAGTTTGTGTGTGAGAAATCAAATATCTCCCTGCATGTTCACAACTAGTCTGATTCAAAGCAGGTATCAGCTCCCTGACACGCTAGCGTTTGTATGCGCAAAGAGTCTCTGATTTGAATAGAGAAAGGGGGAAAAGAAGGGGGATTGGGGCTGGGTCTGCCTCGTTTTGTGCAATCCAAGCATCAGTCTGAGCATTAGAATAATTAAATGTTAGTTGGCCAAGGGGATTTTAATATAGCTAAGAGATCGTTCATCAGGATCGTTATCAATGCCTCTCTGAGCAAAATATCGTGCCGTCCTGTCAATGGGCCCATAGAGAAAGCTCTAGCAGCGCTCCATTGTGCATTAAGCATCACAAGAAACTATTTGTTGCATGTGTGCATCAGTAGCATAGCCAGAGGGAAGGGTGTGTGGTAAGTATTGCAGGCACCACAATGCACCATGTAGGAGGCCCCTCCCACTGGTCGTCAGAGCCATCACAGGCAGCTTTGACGGCAAGTGGGAGGGGCTGCTTGCATGGTGCGTTGCCGCACCCACAGTACTTACCGCACCACCATCCCTCTGGCCGCACTCCTGGCGTGCATTTTAAATACTATTTGTTTTGCCAAGAGACGTTTCATTCCTAGTCAGTCAAATCGGTCTGCAGGTGAGCAAACAGATGACTCGTTCCAGGCAATATTTCAGCAGCCAAACAGCAGCAGCAGCAGCTGCTGTGATCTTGTATCTCGCGCTCTTGTGGTGAATAATGTATACGCTGAGGCTGTGGGAAATGAAATGGAGGAGAACGATGTGTAAGTGAGGAAGGCATGGTGCGCTTCCCACATCCCTAAGCAGATAGAAGCATTTGGACCACTTAACATCTCAGGATGCTTTTGGAATAACGAAATGCTCAGACTGTAAGTGTGAGCATAAGAGAGCCAGTAAATTTCCAAGCAGACTGTGCTAACCTGCAAGTAAGTGTGACACACCACAATGTTTAGCCTGAACAACCCAGCCGTCTTACAGTGCAAGCCTATGTGTGTCTACTCAGAAGTAAATGTGCACAGGATTGCATCCTTAGAGCCTGATCCTACTGGACCCAGCACCAACAGTACACTCAAGCCACTTGCGCCAGTGTTGCAAAAGTGCCCTGAGGCACTTGTTCGCTCCGGCATTGGGCCAGTGCCAGTAAGCGCCAGGCACGAGCATCAGAAGGACCTAGTGCGGCGCTGTCCTGCGGTAAGTCTGAGGCAAGTGTACTTCATATCAAATAAAAGCATGGAGAAAAGTGTTAGATCTCTCAGAGCGCAATGCTATACTGGCGTTGCGCCGTTGCTACGCTCTTGCGCCGGTCCAGCGCTGTTGCAAACGTGCCATCAAGTGCATCAGTACCGGTGCATTGCAACCAACAGCTTGTGTTGCCAATTTGTGTATTTAATTAGTTCCACCAATATATCACCACTGCAAGAGGCTGTTTTCTAGTGGCTGTTGCTGGTGGTGCTCTGCATTTTTGGTGAGCTTTTTTAGGACAGGGAACCATTTAATTTTTTATTATTTTATGCCTGTAAACTGTCAACTCTTGTTGAAAAGTAGTATAGAAATATTGATTGGTCGGTTGGTCGGTTGGTTGGTTGGTTGGTTGGTTGGTTGGTTGGTTGGTTTCACTGGTTTGACCACATGAAAAAAATGTACAATCAGGTAATTAATTCTCAAGTCTAAGAAAGCCAATGGATTCCAGGTTCCATCAGACCATAATCTTCACCATGTATGTATGTAAATTACCATCACCATAGAGGTGGAAGAGAATGGTGATAACCAATTAAAAAAAAAACACAATACCACTCTGCACTTCTCATTCTTGTAAAAAAAAGAAAAAGAAAAAACCCTGAAATTTGGAAAAAAAAACCACCCCAATTTTATTTAGTTTTTATTATATTTATTATTTAAGAAGGGAGGGAAAATGGAGGGGAGAATCAGTAGCTCCATCTGACACTATACCGCTTATATCACCTACCTAGTACCATTTTAAAGCAATCATGTAAATTTTGAATTTACATTGAATTTTGAATTTACATAAAAAACACATAGCACAGCTTTCTGCACGTCTACCTTTGGAAAATACCAACATCCACAAAAAATTTAGTCAGTTTTGTCCCCCCTCTATCTGTGAGTCACCGGATTTCGTTGGACTCCACTCCTAGCTAGCTGGGTTCTACGACTGGCCACTCCCAGAAAGCCAGGATTCCTGAAGCCCAAAACTTGGTCACCCTTGTATTGTAGCAAAGTGCCGGTTTCTCCTAAAGGACAATGGCTGAAGAAATAAAAAGGGTTGTGAATCTTCAAGTCTGCTTCTGTGCTGAAAGGCCTGCTTGTGGAGGGGCTAATCTATTATCTTATACAAAGGACTGCATCTATAAGAGTGTCCGTCAAGAAAACGTCTTGCTCTCGTTTCATTACTATTTGAAGTAATTCATCACCGCGTGCTCTAAATGGTCTATCATACTGGTGTCTAGTAAAAGTCGCCCATCACTCTCTGCCTGCCAACTGTGGTAGATAGTCTGAAAAGGCGAAATCAACTACACTCAAGAATAAGCAGACAGAATTTATGGCTTTGTGTCCCACCGCGCCGTGTCTCCTGCCAGGATCACCTGCCCTTATAAATCACCTGCAGGATTTGTTGTCCATTCTCTGTTCCAATTCATTTGCTTTTATTGCAACATTATCATGATCCTTCTCCAGCCTAAGAAACAAGATGGCTTGGTATGTTAGAAACCCACACATCATAAAAAAAAAAAAAGTCCTCTGAAACAGGAAGTGAGCTCTTCGTAAACTTGGGTATTCATTAAGCGCCTGAAAGCATACACAATGGTCTATGCCAGTGTTATTCAAACTGTGGGTCAGGACCCACTTAGTGGGTTGTGGTATGATGTCAGGTGAGTCGCGGACAACTGGGAGCAGCCATCTTGGAAACTGTAGATCTTCCTCTTGCTATATTCCTTTTGTGAGTGTTAACAGCTTAAATTTTGAGATGAGGGTATTTTAAAAAAAACGTTTTTAGTTCAGTGCTTTTACATAATATTTTGCCCTAATCTTGCTTTCTGTGGTCCCATCCTGTAAGATCTAGAGCAGTGGCTCTCAACCATGTTAGCAGCGGGACTTGTCTGGACCTCTCCCCCCCCCCAAGATGGGAAGTGATGTCATTAAGCCAGAAGTGACATTGTTGTACCTGTAAAAAACATGTACAGTATGTATGTAAACTATCATAGTAACCAAATACAACAGTTATTTTCAGGTATGTGAAAACACCTTGAAATTTTTTTTAAAAAAAATTTCTGTTTGGAAGTTCCTTGAAAATGTTGCAAAAATGCAACCTTCACAATGTGCACATGCATCTACAGTAATAAATGGGGTCTCCATCACCCCCTGAAAATTAAATCGAGACACACACACCCCAGGAAGTTACAACCCCCAGATTGGGAACCACTGATCAGAGCCTCATTCCTTGAAACATTCTGACTCCAACCGAGTGAATGTTTTTGACACTTCTGAGCTATGTGACAATTATTGACCCCAAAAAACAAGCATCGTAATGATGTCAGGATACAGAGAAAGTTCCACTGCATAATATCAAGGGGGCCCAACTCAATATGGAGCTTTTGTTTTTGTGTCATTCCTTTTAACTTTGGCTTTTACGTGATTTTTCTGAAGTGGCAACGGGAGCTAATAATATCCCTAGGGAAAAAATTAATGTCCCGGCCAAACTTCGGTCCCTTGTTCCTTTACCCGTCTGTGCTCTCCTCTGTCAACAACAGACAGTGCCGAGTCTGATAGACCCTGGACAAAGACCCATTGATGGTGTGGCTGTGCCAATTGGCCTGGTGTGGGTCACAGTCAGCTTCTGTGGGACCTGCTGCCCTCGATTTACAATAGACTCCAGTGTTCAGAGTCATGTATTGAAAGGTCAGAAATGAACAGAAAAATGGACTGGAGTCAACAATCTGGGACTCCTATAAATATCCATCACCGTTCAAGACACTGTATCCAACTTCCCGTCTCCCAAGCTCTGGGTGGATATGAATGTTCTCACGGATGCTCTCCCAGATTCAGCATCGTTGGACTGCAGAGTGGTTTGAAGGAGAGAGCGGAAGTCTTCTGCTTCCAATTTGTGCCTCCTATGTGGAGTCATCCATGTGCAGCAAAAGCCGTCCTTCAGTCAGCACCGTGTGGGTTCGGGGCTGACATCTGAAGTTCTGAAGAACGCTTGGCCATATATGGTGTAAAACACCAAAGCAGTGCAGAGTTCCATCCGTCAGCTAGCAAATTTGGAAGCAGGACTCCGAATTCTTCCTACTGCTGGACGTGAACCAGCAGTTTTGTCTTTGCAATGACTTTAGCTGCCAGGCTGGAAGACATCGAAGCGACGCTGGAGCATCTGCTAATGGATGTGTTTGTAAGTAGCACGCCCTGGTTTTTGCATTCAAAGTGATTGTGCTGAAGGTTTGGAAAGCAGCAGGCGAGTGTTGTGGTCACTGCCATGTTGGGTAATCTCCTTCGACACCTTGACAAACTGTGTGTTTGGCAAAAGGAGTGTAGGAAAGGACACATTGTCTTCCTTATGGGTTTTCTGCAGAGATATGTAGGGGGTGTGATCAGGAAGGAAGATGTGTTTTGTGTTTGTTTTGTAAAGTAGGTTGACTTCATTTTAATAATGCAAACACACACAAGAATCTTGGCTCTGACAAAACGTACCGGAAGCTTACTGACACTTACTGACAGCATTTCAGTTATGTGTAGTTCAGCTGATTAATAGGACTATGGCAAGCCATCAATTGTATGCAACTATGGCGTTCCTTCTGTTGAGCTGCAATGTTCTCAAGCTCATGGGCATTTAGAACTGCAATCCTGTACTTACCTAGAAGTATGTTCCATTGAATTCAGTGGAACTTACTTCGAAGTAGACATGCATAGGCCTGTGCTGTGTGTTTCTTCAAGAAGGATCCCTTAATGCAAAGGATGTGTTTCATGTCTCTATAGGTATATATGCGTGAGTGTGTGTGATGTACGTGAATTAGACATCAGGTCACCTCGTTTCAATCTCCACTGTCTTTGCCTCTAGCAGTGAGAAAACCGTCCTGGCCTGAACATTGTTGTTCTAAAGAATGGGAGGATAAGTGCACTGAATTATTAAGATGGGCTCATATTGGGGGTTTATCCAGATTTTTATCTCAGACTATCGATCTTTGTGACAAGCTGTGAACAGAGGTAGTCTAGCTTTATTTTTTGATATTTGGGAACAGAATCTAGCCCAGGCGTCTTACTGTGTTAATTTTAAAAACTAGCTTTACTTGTTCTTATTTGGGATTGCATTGACCCTTTCTTGAAATCTTTTATAAGCCAATCCTAAACGGTGCTGGCACAGCCAGACCGCATTGGCATGCCAATTATGCCAATGCATGCCAATCCAAAGCAGCTTAGGAGACGGCTGGAGGTGACCTCAGATAAACAGATATTTTCCGCTTACCCCACATAAAGCCCCAGCCTGGAGCTTCTCAGTTTTGTGCTAGGTATATAGCTGATGCAAATCAGAGAATCCCATGTAGGGCTACCCAAGCCAGGGTCAGGGATTAGGATACAGTGTGCACCGCTGCTGTCAATCACACCCTCCTCCCAGGTCTGATCAGCCTCCTGTTCCACCCTCCTGCCAAAAAAGCCCCTCTGCACCTCCTGTTCCACCCTCCCATCACCCTCTCCCAGCCCCCATGCCGCCCAGCACACACTCACCTCCACCATTCAGCGCAGAGGGTGGATCCAGTGCCAGCAGACCGGAGCACACCTTTGTACCAGTGCTGCCAGTTCATGACACGTTGTAGTGGTCCCTTACAGCACATTTGCAACACTTGGAGCTGGCTCATGGCACAATAGCATTATGCCATAACTCTTTCTCACATTATCTTTCCCATTATCATCTACACCAGTGATTCCCAAACTGTGGGTTGGGACCCACCAGTGGGTCGCGAGCCAATTTCAGGTGGATTGTAAAGCACTTAGAGCAGCCATATTGAAAGCATGGGAAGATGGGATGCTGGAAAGGGGAGGGCTGTGTGGTTGTTTTACTAGTGTCAAGGTTGTAAATAGGCTTTTTCCCCTTTCGGTTTCACTTTGCTATTGGAAATGGCTGAGAAAACCCAACTGATTGCTGCATTCTCAGGAAAGCAGCAGGCTCTGGCATCACAATGATGCCATTACACTTCCGGCCATTACATCACTTCTGGTGGTACCCAGACAGATATTCATTCTAAAAGTGGGTCCCCATGCAAAAATGTTTGAGAACCACTGCTCTGTGCAGATGTCCACAGATTTGCCGGAGGCAAATTTGTACTGCCTTCATTTTCCTTTCTCCCTTTTTGCTCTAAGTCTGCAGGTTGTTCAGTGTGTCCCACAGAGCTCTTGTTTGCAGGGGATGCCCCATAAATTTCAAGAAAGCAGCAACGAAATCTGTTTATACCAAGGGATGCTAAAGGGGATCTCAGAGTGCTGCTGACTTTGTGTATGCAAACATACAATTAAAGAAAAAAACACAACCAGACATGGAATTCAATATGCAGTCGCAGGGGAACGCGAAGTGTATTTTCAGTTAAAGTCATTTGCAGATTTCTCGACGTTTTGTCATCGGCATGAAAACTAATATTCAGATTAGCATCTGGCCATTCAGCTGAGATGAGGGGCTGGTGGATATTGTCTCAGGTATTGGCAGCCACCTGGGAATGATCTGCCGAAACCTTCCTCCCCATACATCTTTATCTGTGTCAACATTATTGCTTTAAAAGTGAGATGATACATTGTCCCAGCATCGCGGCTCCAAAGACTCTCGTGGCCTGCTTTGTTCCAAACTGGATAAACGAGTGTGAGCTGATGCAGGGCATCATTGCGGGGCTGCAAGAACCCATCCCTTCCATGGGGAAAGTATGGGGGGAGAGAATGAATTGCCTGGTTATGTTTTAGTGTCGTTCTCTTTACAAGAACATAAATCATATAGATGGATTTCTACGCAATTCCAATTAGAATGCAAAGGCAGCAATGCAAATCGGTGATAGAACTGGGAAGGCGCCAGAATACAGCCACTTCCATTTTCTTGGTGAACTTGCTGAAAAGTGGTGAGTTTGTATTAATAATAAAGGTGTAGTGCTTCAGTAATTGGAACTTAAACCAGGAAGCTCCAGGTTCAAATCCCTGCACAGTCAATTATTTTTTCTGGGTGAGCTTCAGCCAGTTGCTCTCTCTAAGGGCACAATCCTAACCTGGAGTTAGGCCTGCACAGTTAGGCTGGCACAGTTTGGCCTGCACAAGAGCCACTGTGAAGCACGTTTGGACCACTCTCAGAGTCAGGGTGGATGGTGCACACCCATGGGCTGGCCTCTCTGACTCCGAGTGGTCCAAACATACTTTATGGTAGCCCTTGTGCGAGCCAAACTTTGCTGGCCTGACTGTGCTGGCCTAACTCCAAGTTAGGATTGTGCTGTAAACCACCCCTGTAAACCATCACAAGTAAACCTCTGTAAACCATCACAAGATTGTTGTGAGGACAAAAGTAGGGGAGGAATGTTGTACACCATCCTGAGTATAGAAATGTGAAAAATAAATACATTTTCCTTTTTAAAGTTTAAGAGGAGGAAGAGAAAAGAAAGGAGAAAGGTAGGGGGATAGAGAAAGAAAGAGAATGGTAAAAAGGATAGATACATATGGAAAACTTTTTTTTAGAAGTCAGTCCAGTGTTGCAGGTTGTGAAAGGGGTTTGTTTCTAGCTCTGAAATCTAGTATAATGTGTATTGGTACAAGCAAAAGTGATGGAAGGAACAGTCCCCCCATCAGCCACCCTGCGTTGCCCTGCCCTGGAAGTAATTGTGGTGATGTCATTGTGTCACCACAATTATTTCCTGAAAGCGGTACCCGCCACCTCCATCAATTGGAGGGGCTAAGTACCACTTCCAGGAGCACAAAACTGGTTCCTGGGAGTGGCTTTCCGCTGCTGCAAGTGGTGCTCTCCCCCTCCAATTGTTGGAGAGAAATATTGCACTTCAGCAAACCTTGCAGCAGTGCAACATTTCTCCGAGTATCGGAGGGGCAGGTGCCGCTTCTAGGGCCGCAAAGTTGCTTAGCGTCATGTTGCTACATGCAGTGCCTGCCCCTCCAATACAAAAAGGAATCAGGCACTGCTTGTAGCAGCATGAATCTGCTCCCAGGGATACACCCCCTCTGATAAGCGGAGAAGAGGGCTGTCAGCGGTGTCAGGGGGGAGGTAATGATGCCACAACCTGCAGGGAGGTGCCCAGGGGCATTTGCCCCCTTAATCCCCCAAAGGTACACTCCTGGTACAGACTATCGGAATATTCCAGCCAACGAAACTGAGCAGGCTTCTGGAATGAAGCCAAGGAACCAAAGCCATGAAATGCCTTCAGTGTTGGCATCAGTAACAAATGCAATTTGATGCGCGGGAGGGTCTGCTTGAAACATGGTTATGTGCAGTGGTGTCATCCTGGCGGAACGGCCCGGTACGCCGTTCTGCCAGTTCCGCAGACGGGCCCCGGCCGTGCCGCCTCTCCCGAGAACGGGCGAGCTGCTCCTGGGCCCTCCCTCCCTCCCGTGCGTCCGAATCGCTCTGAAATGGAGCGATTCAAGGCGCAGGGAGGCGCAGGGAGGCGTGGCTGCCCTCTGCCATAGGGGCGGAGGGCTGACAATCATCCGGGCGTTCCAGTTCCTGGCGCACCCGGATGACATCTCTGGTTATGTGGTGGCGGCAGCAGCAGTGCCTGGCAAGGCATTCGTGCAGAGTGAGCAGAGCTGTGCAGGCTGGGTGAACGGAGTTGGGAGCTCCATCTCCTTTGGGGAGGGCATGAGCTGCCATTGGGTTTTTCATTTTTCAAGGAACAGCTTTTTCTTTCCTGCCGCCCCCCCACCCGGGATATGGACACTGTGGGTATGAGGGAGCCCTATATCTGTGCACCACCCCACCCCCGCTGCACCCATTAACTTTGTTTTGCTTCTTACCTCTGGCACCAAGGAAGAACTTAGGGCTGCGCTCTCAGTTGAAAAATCTGCATTCTATCAAACATTATAGCCCAATGAACAGAAAAATAGAACCCAACTCCCTTATGTAAAAAAAGTGGATTTCCTTAACTCAAAACTGACCAATGAGACTGATTGTTCTGAGAGCCAATCTGGCGCTATTATGACACTGCAGTCATAATATGGTGTTGTGTTAGTATGCATACTAACATAAGGTGTTAGTATGAATCAGCTCTCATTTCCATGTATCAGAGCTAATTCCCAAACTCTTATTCAATTGCGTGAGAGTCATCAAGTTGGCCACTGTTTTTCTGTTGGTTGCTGTTGGTTGCTGATTTATTTGTTGGGTGACTGTACTGTTCTATATTCAAACAAATGAATAAAGGTAATGGGGGTTACACCAATGCTTGTGAGGCCACTGCATTTAGAGTGTGCATATGATACTGTACTTTATTCTGTATGGTCTGGTACGGGAGGAGATCCATCACAGGGGGTGATGCAATGAACTCGTGGACCGGGTGATGCAAAACTGTGACATCTCGGTTCATATGCCAAGTGGGCCAGGGTTTCCCAAGTGGAAACCAGGCCATGACGCTTCCCCCTCCCACAACCCCCCTGATGCAACACGGCAGTGTTACTCAAACTGTGGGTCGGGATCCACTTGGTGGGTTGCGACATGATGTCAGGTGGGTTGCGGAAAGCTGGGAGCAGCCATTTTGGAAACTGCAGACTTTACTCTTGCTCTGTTCCTTTTGTGAGTGTTAACAGCTTGAATTTTCAAGTGAGGTTTTTTTTTTTAAATGTTGCTTTTAGTTCAGTGCTTTTCCATAATATTTTGTCCTAATTTGGCTTTCTGTCAGAGATGTTTCATGGTTGTGCAATTGCTGCAGTTCAAGAATGCCAGTTTGCATTCTAGGAGTGTCATTTGATTACGTCACACTGACAGCACGTCCTGCTTGATGATGTCACTTCTGGCTATGACATCACTTCCAGGTGAATAGCATCACTTCCGGTGGGTCCCAACATGAGTGCCATTCTAAAAAGTGGGTCCCGGTCTAAAAAGTATGAGAACTACTGCGGCATGGCATGCGTCTCAAACCTATCCCAGTCTTCCATTATCATTATTGGCTTCCTCTGGGGACATAATGTTCTTGTTGTAGCCCGGGCATCACACTATCTCCCAGCCAGCGATTGCCACACTGACACTTCCTTTCCATCTATTTCAAAAGGATGCAAGAAAGAAGGCTTTGTTGGACTCTGCCGCTTCTGTGAGAGGAGATAAAAGGGAAAGCATCAGACAGGACATAACATAATTAACTGTCAACACTTAGCTGTTGGAACAGAGAACCTCGCAACAGTGGGCAAACCATAGCCAAGGAATCATAGAAGGGACAAGGATCCAAAAATGAAAGGAGGGAGGGGTTTTTCCCCTTTAAACCAGGAAAAGAACATTAGCTGGCTTGTAGGCACTTT
Source organism: Lerista edwardsae (assembly GCA_029204185.1). Taxonomy (NCBI): domain Eukaryota; kingdom Metazoa; phylum Chordata; class Lepidosauria; order Squamata; family Scincidae; genus Lerista; species Lerista edwardsae. The sequence goes on from JAJKFI010038050.1 coordinate 18,485, forward strand.
AATGATAACTCTGGGAAATTGCTGGAATATCGAGAAATATTGGGCAGTCACACAACTTGTCCATTGTTTTAGCAACTTCTTTTAAAGAGCATTTTCTTTGTTTAGCACAGGAGTGGAAGCCAAAGAACTCATCTGCTGCCAAAGAAAGGGAAAATAATGTACAAATCTGCTCTGAAAGGAAGAGATACCAGTTTGTCCATTCAGGAGTTAGGCCAGCACAGTTAGGGCAGCAACGTTTGACCGGCACAAGGGACACCTGCTGGAGATGCTGTAGAAGGATTTCCTGCTAAAGGCAGGGGGTTGGACTAGATAACCTTGTAGGTCACTTCCAACTCTATGATTCTATGACACCGTAAAGTATGTTTGGACCACTCTTAGAGTCAGAGAGGCCTGCACACAGATGTGCGCCATCCTCCCTGACTCCAAGAGTGGTCCAAACGCATTTGGTGGCCCTTATGGTGGCCCTTGTGCCCAACATTGCTGGCCCAACTGTGCCAGCCTAACTCCAGGTTAGGATTGCTCTCTCACATTGTTGCATCTTGCCTTCGTAAACCTGACCAATCAATATCAGTTAACAAAATACATTCCTGAGGATAGATTTTGCAGCAGAAAGGGAGAGCCCTTGATAGCAAACTCCTCTTAGAAAACCAGTGTGCCTTATCACAGGCTTTCAATGCACAAACATCCTTGCCGTCCCTGCCAATCTTGGGTGTTTGGAACATGACATCAGTCTTAATGAAACATGCAGTAATATATGGCATTATCAAAATGTAAAGTGATCCATTAACCTATATAGAAGCGATAGATTGCTCCGTTTGGCAGAGCGGCTCGGACCTGCTAATGGAACAAAAGGGAGCTCGTCTGTACTTTGAACAGTCACAAATCATGTATAATGCAGGAGCCTCACTGCTACCCCAGCTTCCTGTGAAATCACTGTATTTTCTCTTCTTCAACATGGAGGTGGGTTCTTCCAAGCAGAAGTGTGGTAAGAGTGACCTCACATCAGGTAGCCCTGCGTCTAGTGCTTAAACCAGCAATTTTCAACAGTTTCCTTCTCCTGACACACTGACCTGAATAGTCTTCTCTGTGGTCTTTGCCTCTTGTGATGTCACTTCCTGCTTCCAGAAGACTCTTCTGGGTTCTGTGGCTCTGGCTGAGAACCCGGAAGAGGTTTTTTAGCTATTTTCAACAGTTTTGCTCCAAACTCCCTGCAGCTTGGACACCTGTACACCTTTCAATGTGCCAGAGCACACCATTTGAATATAGCTGGCTTAAACTGTGGGAATTGTGAAGGCCAGGCTTGAGATATGGATAAATCCCTGGAATGTGTGATCTCAGCCTGAAGTTAGTTATGGGCACTGCAGCTGGTAAATGACTTACAGCAGGTAGGAGACAGACACAGTTCTGTTGACAAGGCAAGAAGTGAAGAGCAGGATCTTCTAGACCTGGCCCAACCAATCTAGACGTTGCATGGTGATTGTCAATCACAGGGTTGCATTCAGTGGTGTCATTCAAATGATTTAGGAACAGGAACTCACTTTTGATTGGCACTTGTCGGGAACCCGGAACCAGCCACGGAGCCCGTTAGGATCCGGAATGCCCGTTCTGGTCCGTTCCCCCTGAATGACATCACTGGTTGCATTCCTGTCTTCCCTTAAACCTGAAAGGGGTTCTGGGGCCTGTGCACACACAGCCATTCCCATGTTACAAGGCTCTGGTGTGAAACTCCAGATTCCATTAAAAAAAATCAGCATCCAGACATTAAAAGCAATGTCAAGCGTTTTTGCACCGCAATTATTTTTGCTCAAAGGTGCCATTCGTATGGCTGTGAAATTTTGCCTAAGATTCAAGGGCAACTTGCATGAGCTGCTCTGACAAATAGTGGCATTGCCAGGTCATTTTGCACCCAGGGCCCCTACATTTTTGACACCACCACCCTGACAAAATTTGTGAACTCATAATTCAGGCACACATGCTGTATGTTTGACACCCTGCATAAGACACTTGTATTTTGGGATTTTTGTTTTTTGGCCATAATTTTTGCAAGAATAGAGATATTCCACTCTGGAATTTTTTCACTGGATTCCTGGTGAAATTCCGCAACCAATGGTATGAACGTGATGGCATTATTCCTTAAAACAGGGTTTTTTTTAAACCTTGAATTGTACAAAAGAAGTTTTATTTTCGGTTTTTAGTGTCTTTGGCCGTAACCATTTCTAGAATAGAGATATTACGCTAGAGTTTTTTCTATTGAATTCCGGGTGAAATTCCGCATCTAACAGCGTGACTATAGTATTCCATAAACTCGCGATTTTCAAAATTTGGGGTTCAGTGGTGACACCCCCTGTGAGGATGGCACCTGGGGCACTGCACCCCCACCCCGTAGGTAACTACGTCACTGCTGACAAAACAACGGTAGGCGTTTTGGAGGCCTGAATAAGCTTGACCACATTTTTCAGGAGGAATTGCAATTTGTAGCTGAAATCCATCATGGAGGAATGTAGAAAACAAACGCAGAACTGTTCATGATAACTAGCATATAACTTCTGGACATGGGTAGCTTCCTTTGCTCAGTTCGGTTCAATCCTGATCGCAAGCGAATGTTAAGACTCACCAAAAGCACCCGTCAGCATAGACTTCTCAGCATTCTACCATCTCCTTCTAAATATGCCCTTTAGCTTGTCATCCTTTTTTATGCTGCCAGTGCAGAGAATAATTTGGATTTTATCTTTTCCCACATGCCTCAGAGGAGCGGCCATTAATCAGAGGGGGAAGTTGTTTGACATGACGGCTTTTGAGAGACGCTGCTCAGACCATTGCCTGGGGAACAGAGGAACAACCTTTGGCCTTGAGAACTTTCAGAAACAGAGAGCATTCTTTGCCGAGGAGGCCACTTTCTCGCGTCATGGTCTGCGCTTGCGGTTGCAGGAAGCAGCTCATGTGCAGACACGAGCATTAGCTCGGTCTTCTGGTCTCCTCTTTTGCAATTTCTCAGAGCACAATCCTAACCTGAAGTTAGGCTGGCACAGTTAGGCCAGCAAAGTTTGGCCAGCACAAGGGACACCGTAAAGCACGTTTGGACCACTCCCGGAGTCAGGGAGGATGGCGCATGACTGTGTGCTGGCCTCTCTGACTGAGAGTGGTCCAAACATACTTTACGATGTTCCTTGTGCCGGCCAAACTTTGCTGGCCTGACTGTGCCGGCATAACTCCAGGTTAGGATTGCACCCTTCATCAGACACATCCTGAAGCCCTGACAAACTAATTTTGGAGGGTGTTGATTCAAGAGCCTCAAAACTTTTTATTTACTTTTAAAAAGTTGGCTTTCTCATGACGAGGTCTGCCTCAGTGTTGAACCAAGTTCATAATTTTGACTAACACGCCCTCAGACTGCCGCCATTTTTCCTCTGCCTGAATCAGATGAGATTCTTGTCTAGAAACGCTGACAAGAATCTCATCAGATTCCGCAGAAACGCAGGCCTCCCTACAGCCCAATCCAGCACAAATCTCCATGCAGCTGGCCAGCGTGGGCTGTTTTGCATCATGCAGGGGAATTTTGCAGGTGGGAGATCAGTTGTGTCATCCTACCGGTACGCTGGGCGGGACATCCGGGTGATCGGCAGCCCGCCCGTCACGTACCGCAGCGTTATGCCATTTGCGTAACATACGTAAGCGGCATAACTGGTTACGCAAACAGCGTAACACTGCGGTACGCGATGGGCGGACTGCCAATCACCCAGATGTCCCACCCAGCATAGCGGTAGGATGACACCACTGTGGGAGGTCCTCCTTGCCCTGCAGAAAGCCACAGCCTATGCAGTGGGCCTACTCTTCATATGCAGGAGCCATATGGTTTGGAGGAAATCCATATGCACCCATGTCGGCGGAATGGTCCTGGAGGAGATAGGATGTGGCACATGCCACTGCTGCCAATCCTGCTCTCCTCCCGGGCCCATCCCCTCTGCGCCCTCCCCCTCCCTCCCCTGCCCCTAGACAGCCCATTGGGGCCTCACCTGCTCCAGTGGTCATCCTCCACTGTGCCCGTGGGCGGATAGTCTATTTTGTGCTAGAGCACCCAGCCTCTGCACCATTGCTTTACTGTGCTTTTGTAATGCGCGGAGCCCTGGCACGCTGGTGGAGGACACCCTATGCCAATGCAGCAGTTAGGTTGGATCAGGCTCCTAGTTCTCTATCCAGTCTTCTTCCTAAATTAACCTTCACAACGTAGCAAACCCTGGATGTAAGAGTGTCCCACAAAAGGGTTTTTTTTTGTACAGGCATACGTCGGTAAACATGATGCGCACTTGGGCCCCAGATCTCTGGCATGTTTGTCATTATGAATTCTTAAGAGCAAGACACAGACAGTACGCCCATAAATTGTTAATGGGGATGAGTCCGTAAATGACACTGAAATACACTCTGAGTTGCTGATGGGTTTTGCAGGACTCATAAAAGTAATGACGGCCCATACAAATGGCTTCCTGCAAGCAGCTGTTTATATGAAACTCCAAACCAGTTCCAAGGCTTTCTCCACAAAGGCTAATTAATTATAGCCAGCTTTGTGCTCAGACCACCAGCCAGAGAGGTGTAGTTAGCAAAGGTTCTTTGACGGATAGATACGAGCTAAGGGTAAGCAAAACAGCACATGCAACAACATGGCCTGGCGATCTCCATTATTTTTGTTTTGGACAATAGCAAGAAACAAAAGCACCTTCATTGAGGGACAGGCAATTAGCCTGAGTCCCAGACAAGGAACCAGACTGTATTTGGGTCTTTTTTTAGTCATCTAGCGACACCATTAGTAGAATAGACTGGAAGTGATAGGTCTGCACATGGGTGGCTGAGGGCACAATCCTAACCTGGAGTTAAGCCGGCACAGTTAGGTGGGTAAAGCTGGCTGGCGCAAGGGACACCGTAAAGTACGTTTGGACCACTCTTGGAGCCAGACAGGCCAGCACACATGAGAAAGCCAACTTTTTAAAAATAAATAAAAAGTTTTGAAGCTACTGAATCACCACCCTCAAAATTAGTTTGTCAGGGCTTCAGGATGTGTCTGATTAAGGGCACAATCCTAATCTGAATTTAGACTGGCACAGTCAGACCAGCAACATTTGGTCAGCGCAAGGGACATCGTAAAGTATGTTTGGACCACTCTCGGTCAGAGAGGTCAGCACACAGACATGCGCCATCTTCCCTGACCTGAGAATGGTGCAAATGGGATTTACGATGTCCCTTGTGCCGACCAAACTTTGCTGGCCTAACTGTGCCAGCCTAACTCCAGGTTAGGCTTGTGCTCTGAGTGAAGGACAACGCAAACGAAATTGAGAGACAGCCTTTTCTCTGTCTATCAGTGGAAGCTTGCATTACATTCAACAGCTATTTTCCTCTTGGCTTTGGGGATTTAATAGCAAAGGGGAACTAAAAAGGATTCTTCAGGTCCCTTGTAAATTATTCCTTTCCAAGATTCCAACAAATGAAGGCCTACTACACCCAGGCTGGTTTTAGGATGGACATTGACACTCCCTTTTTTCCATTAGGTTGACATTTGCAGCCCACTAATCCTTGATCAGCAGGGCAGGCCTTAGGAACTGCAGGGGCCTTAGGAGCTCCTAAGGCCGCCTTAGGAGCTGTTTCCAATTAGAAACATTGTTGGGTGAGTCCCAGGTTTCATAGCCAAGGTCTGTAGTCTCTAAGAGATATACATAGAATTTATTATAGACCAGTGTTCTCAACCATTTTAACACTGGGACAGACTTTTTAGAATGACACTTTAGCCGGAACCCCCCCGGTTACGTTATTAACCTGGACGTTATGTCATGTCCAGAAGTGACATCATCAAGCAGGAAGTGCTGGCATTGTGGCATCATCAAATGACACTCCTGGAATGCAAACTGGCATTTTTGGACTGCAGCAATTGCACATCCCTGACATGAACCATCCCTGACAGAAAGCAAGATGAAGACAAAATATTAATGGAAAAGCACTGAACTAAAAACAAAATTTTAAAAAAATCACTTGAAAATTCAAACTGTTCTCACAAAAGGAATATAGAAAGGTCTGCAGCTTCTAAGATGGCCGATCCCAGCTTTCACCAACCCATCTGACATCAGATTGCGACCTCTTTTCTACCAAGTGAGTCCTAACCCCCAGTTTGAGAAACACTGTTATCGATTTTCTATGGTAGAATGGAAGGCAATCACAAATGTGTTGAGCTTACAGTGCATGTGAGTTAATGGACCAAATGGATCTAAGCACATTTTAATATAAAATGGCATGCCAGACCATAGTAGATTACCCTAGCGTGGGGCTCGCTTAGGTGTGGGCCTAACTGGGAGAAATTGGTCCAATTGGATTCAATCTGGCCCTATGGATCAGGGTTGGTGTCAGGTTAGCATTGGTGTCAGGTTGCATCCATTGCATCCATTGCCTCGTGGAGTTCATCGTCACAGACTTAAGGCATTGTTCCTCAATTCAATGGGTCCTGAAATGTGCTGTCCTGGGCCGCTGCATCACCAATGATCAACTGGTGGAGAAAAAAGACAACATCTGCCCTAGACTGCTTAGTTCATATAGGAAAGCCGTTGTCATGGGAGAGAGGGATTCTTTTTGAAAAGAGTCCCACCATCACTGTTTTCATTTTCAAGGCCAAGACGGTGTAACCCGAAACCAAGACTTAAAAAAGAATTGCTCTGAATCAGTCATGCTGAAGCCATTTCCACCCTTTCCGGCTATGCTTCCCTCCCTTCCTCCTTCCCTCTCACACGAAGCCACTGACTCCATCGGCAGCGCACACATGGAACTAATTAGGAACAAAGGCTGATTGTTTTAATATTTGGAATTTCCCACATCAAGCTGCTGCTTCTGCCTCTAATGCCTTTTAGAGCACAATCCTAAACTGGAGTTAGGCCGGCGTAAACTAAGCCAGCAAAGTTTGGCCAGCACAAGGGCCACCATAAAGCCTTTTTGGACTACTCTTGGAGTCAGGGAGGATGGCGCATGTCTGTGTGCTGGCCTCTCTGACTCCGAGAGTGGTCCAAACATACGTTACGGTGTTCCTTGGGCTGGCCAAACTTTGCTGGCTTAGCTTATGCCAGCCTAACTCAGTTTAGGATTGCACCCTTAATGTGTGTGCAGTTCTGCTGGCCAGATCCAGGTTCCCCCGTCTCTTTGTTTTAAATGATGACATTCTTAGGGTTCCTTAAGGTTTTCTGTTGCCTTTCCACTTTTGCATTAAACCGAAGGCACAATCCTAAAAGTAATGTTGGACCGACGCAATGTGCTTGCGTGTCAGCACTAGTGCCATTGGGTCAACACTCACAGCAGCATTGGCCCAACAGCAGCGCCACTCGTGCGCCAGCTGAACTCAAGGGCAAGGGTGCAAATGTGCCCTTGCATCGGGGAGGCTCCTCTGCGCATTGAAGCTGCACTGGATTTGGTGCAGGCCCTGCAGCCTCGCTAATCCAGCGCAGCTTAGAATAGCACTCTAAGTATTAAACTAGGTTTTGGGATGGCCAACCTCTGGATTCTTAGAAACATCTATTTTCCAGACAGTGATCGGGGGGACTGGAAGTTTATTTTGCTTTACAACTGCCTGCCTACAGATGGTCGGACTATAGAAGAGGCCAATGCACCAATCATAATCTCTTAGCCGCGTACAGTGCTATTTGAATGATTCAATGCCATTCCTTCCACTTTCTAGTCCTAGGCAGACAGCAAAACAGGAGGTGAGGGTTATGAATGCTGTCAGTCTGTGGTCCTCCATAGCTTAGACTAAAACATGTGAATCGACAGAGCCGAAACAAGCATGAAGATCCAAATTAGAAGATGGGCCTCTTACATGTTTGGGACCTGCGGGCCGCAGTGCAATTGCGATGCATTTTGGGATGAACCTGGTTGAAGAATGACCCCTCTACGTAACCCAGAAGTGGAAATTTCAGTGGTATAAACAGCTCTATTGGCTGCAGTTTGGTCACAATGAGATAGAAGACCTGGGTTTGGGTGCTTTTTTGTGTGGATCCCAATATCTTCTGGCATCCACGGTGAGTCAGTAGATGCCAGACCCACAGATACCGCTGGTTCACTGTAAACAGGGGTGGCCAACTTGTGCCATATGTGCCACTAGTGGCAAAAGGACACTTTCCAAGTGACACACATAAAGTCCCCATATATTTTTGAAAAACATTTAAATAATAACAAAGCAAGGCAGCAATTTACAGTTTGCTTGATTTCTTTGCTACTTCTTACATTGGATACCCCCAAGTTTCTAGCACTGCAATGAGCACACTCAGGATGCTAATGTGATGAACACTAATGCTTAAAGGTGACATTAAGGTGAAATGGCACATTCAAGATTCTCTATGTAAAATGTGGCACAGGGGGTGATGCGGTGTTGGCCATCCCTGCTGCAGAACATCAAAGTAGAACCATCTAAGCTTTAAATGTTGGCCCCTACTGCAATCTCAGTCTGGGTCCCCATTGCTGCTATTTTGTCAAGGGATGACTGTTCCAGTTAGCGCCAATGAAAGCTTTTCCCCTCTGGAAAAAGTCCCCTTTCACCAACTGCAATCCTGACCCAGACAGAAGCTCCCTGTATTCACATTTTTTTAAAGCCAGCACTCCAGCCTCAATCTTGTAACCAGTGAATCAGCATGTTTGGCCCCTGGTCTTTGTGAAATTGCAAGGTTTTGGGTCAAGGTTGTTCCTGCCATTGTGAGAAGAAATGTGCCCTCTCTCGAACTGGATTCAAAGCCTGCACTATTTGCTGCCCAATATATGTGCAAAAGAAATGAAAGTAGTGGAACATTCCTGTAGAATGAGTCAGGCACATACTAGAAAAAAATACCAACATAAAATTGTAAAGTAAATTTTTTTTCTTTCCCCCTGAATAGGCCTGTATGCCTTACAGGTACAAAATGGGGTTTATTGATAAAGAGCAAGAAATCTTCCATACATCCAGCAGGAATAAGCTTCTTCATCAAGGACAATTTAAATCAAAGGAAGCTTCTAAATATCATGGTGTAGGTTGTGCAAGGTGTGTGTGTGTGTGTGCGTGCGTGCGTGCGTGCGTGCATGTATGCGTAATCCTAACCTGGAGTTAGGCCAGCACAAGGGACACTGTAAACTCAGAGAGGCCAGCACACAGGTGTGCACCATCCTCCCTGCCTCCGAGAGTGGTCCAAACGTGCTTTACAGTGGCCTTTGTGCCAGCCAAACTTGGCTGGCCTAACTGCGCCAGCCTAACTCCAGGTTAGGATTGCACCTGGTGTGTGTGTATGAGGGACTATATATTTATTGGAGCTTTATAGTCTGAGGCAGTAATGGCCCCAGCACCCAGCAGCACATTGTGATGTCACTTTTGGGTTCACCCAGAGAAGGAAGAGGCACTGACAGAATGCTTCTATTAGCGGATGGAGGTGGAATACCACAATTGGGGAGGGGAATGATTTTTTCTGTGCTAAGAAAAGGAGGTGGATCTTGTTGGACAGGGTAAGTGCCCACAAGTGAGCGGACTGGCTGACAAAGGAGGAGGATGTACAAAAAATGTGCCCCCTTTGGTGTAGCGCCCAGGGCAGATGCCCGTCAGGCTTTACCGTAGTTACGTCTCTGTTTATAGCCATGTTTTTAAATAAGAACTTCAGAAAAGGCTCCTGTGATGAAGGACAGGGTCTAGCTGAAGACATAGTAGAAGGTCCTGCTTAGGGCTGGCCATAGGGCAATTTGTTCAAGGTGGCCAATTTAGGCCCTGCGACCAGTGGCGTCATTCACCCGGTACGCTGGGCGGGACTTACCTTTGAGCGGCAGTCCACCCGTTGTGTCACGCCGCGTTCCGCCGCGTTCCCGCGGCAAGACGCAACAGGCGGACTGCCGCTCAAAGGTAAGTCCCGCCCAGTGTACCGGGTGAATGACGCCACTGCCTGCAACTAGAGGGCCCCCACATTGGAGAGCAGCCAGCACCTCACCCTGGCATGAAATCTTCTATGCATCCCAAGTGGAGCATTGTCTCTGGACAGCCCCCCTCCCTCCTGCCCCTGGGTCAGAATGGCTTGAAATTGCCCCGCCACCCTGGAAGCAGTTGGCAGTGACGCCTCTGCCAGGTGCCTTGCCACTGCTGCTCAGCTGGTGAGTGGGGGGGGGTATGGGAGGGGCTCCACAAAAAGGTTTTGCATTGGGCCCCGCAGCTCCAGAGGCCAGCCCTGGTGTTGCTCATTCTTCAAGAAGCGCAGGCAATTTTTAATGGTTTCTTGCCTTTTATTCTCAATGAAAGATATTCACCAGCCCAAGGGCATCCAGTGAACTTCGTGGCTGAGCAGGACTTTGAATCGGGGTCTCTGGGATAGAACCAGTGGTGTCATCCTGGCGGAACAGCCCAGTACGCGCTGGGCCCTGGGCCGCGCTGCCTCTCCCGAGGACGGGTGAGCTGCTCCTGGGCCCGCCCTCCCTCCCTTTTCGAGGGAGCGATTCGAGGTGCAGGGAGGCACAGGGAGGCATGGCTGCCCTCCGCCATAGGGGTGGAGGGCTGCCAATCATCCGGGCGTTCCGGTTCCTGGCACGCCCGGATGACGTCTCTGGATAGAACACTAACCTCCCACTATACAGGCATGCCCCTGTATCTGCCGGGGTTCCGTTCCAGACCCCACTGCAGATACCTGAAAACGTGGATACTGGGGACGCCTTTTTAAAGATAGGATAGGGGAACATCAGAGGTTTGGCTGCAACAAGGTAAAAAAAAGACATTTGATTAATGTTCACCTATCTTTTTAATAGGCGTCCCAGTGTCCATGGTCTCAGTGGATAACAGAAACTGTGGATACCGAATCAGTGGATACCAGGGCACGCCTGTACTGTTTAGATTTGTTGCAGGAGAAATCAGGTTTCAGAGGCAAAACTGAGAAGGGACCAACACCAGGCCTGCCCTTCAGCATATTCAGGATTAAATTTCAATTCCTCAGGCCTCAAAACAGCCAGAGAAATAGCTGCTTCTGAGGAATAATCGCACTTGTCATCAAAACTGCAGGGTTGCCATCCGTAAATGGTGCCTGTGGTTTCTTCCTCCCTCCTCTTCTGAATAGTTGCACTTGTAATGCAACTATTTGTTCTTCTCTCTCTTTATTTCTACACCACCTTCTTGTGCTGCTTATCTTCAGGTGCAATCCTAACCTGGAGTTAGGCCGGCAAAGTTAGGCCAGCAAAGTTTGGCCAGCAGAAGAGACACCGTAAAGCATGTTTGGACCACTCTCGGAGTCAGGGAGGCCAGCACAGAAACGTGAGCCATCCTCCCTGATTCTGAGAGTGGTCTAAACACGCTTTACGGTGGCACTTGTGCTGGCCAAACTGTGATGGCCTAACCAGGTTAGGATGCTCTCTTAGGTTAAGGTATGGTCTTTGTAGGCACAACCCAGTGTGCTTCCTCCTGCTCTGCAGCTCAAGTTTATACATCATGGCTACGATAATGCTCGTATTCTGCAGCTTGATAAGAGCTTTTGGCTTTGGTTTTGCTTGAGCAACCTGGGGTCTCCTTTTGTTCCAGGTCGATTCCCCTTCGTGCAGTGTTATGCTCTCATGTCTGGAAAAGAGTAAAATCTGACGGTAGGATTTAGCCGTAATCTCCACACCAGATGGTGATGCGGCAGATATTGTTTGGGAGGTGAACATGTGATCGACTGTCCAGCAAACCAGGGAGGGGAGGGCAAGAGTCACATGGTGCCATGCATAAAGAAGTCTGATATTGCTTTGATCAGACAACTGACCTGGTTCCCGTCTGTAGCTGCCAGAAGTGAAGTTGACATTTTTGGAACAACCAGATTGTTTCCACCTCTGCAGCACAACATAAACCAGATCTCAAGATACACTGCTTGGAGTATGCTGAGAAGGGGGCTGGATTTTTTTTTCTTCACTTCAAACAAGCCACATCTTGACTCATAGTCTAAAGTTTGAGGGGAAAAAAATACAGCCAACCAGCCACTGAGCTATTTGATATTTGTGAGCTGGGAACTCCTTAAGTCGTTCCAGAGGAAACCACTCCGGGCTGATCATTCATTCATTCTGTGTGCATGTGTGTGTGTGTGTGTGTGTGCATCTCTCTGTCTCTCACGCACGCACGCACGCACGCACACGTGCTTGCACACAGGCACACACAGTTTGGCGCTGCAGCATGGTGGTTCAGGCAGCTGTGACTCCGAGCAGGAGCCGAAAACTTCTCTTCAAAATTCCATATGGATCTCTGAGGAGACACAGTGTGGAAAGGGTAAGAGCAATTTTATTTGCCTGTAACAAATACTTCTGGGTCATGGAGATGCCCCCTGCTTAAACCGTGGTGCTCCAAGAACTTTCCAAACCAGTGCATGCAATGTCTTAATGATTATGTACAGCAGTTAGTCTAGGACTTTTATGATAAAGCTTAGAAATAACTGTTACCCGCTGGGAGAGAGGCACAGTAGCCTAGACCTTCCCTGGACGGTTCTGATCTTTACTGCAAATGAATCGTCATGATTTGCTGGTTGTAGTGATATGCTAATAGCCCCTAATGAAGATTAGCTAAACTTGTAATCAGTATTAGCGCTGCATAGCTATGATTTATTGCGGTAACTGGCAGTAATGGAATTTCCCTTACAGCGCCAAGTAATCAATATTTGATGGGGCTATAGGATGATGGAGAATCACATTGCGGGATGGTTAATTAGTATTCATGATGGTTCGAAGGCTGTAAGTACTGGTTTGGGATCTAGGGTGTTATACAGGAGAGAAGCTGTCTGTGGGGCAGGATGTGGAAAGGACTTTAAAGTCAGATGTAAAGTGAGTTGGCTCAAAGTTCAGGTTTGCTGGAAAATTGCCCTGTTGCTTTACATTGCCCTGATCAAGAGTTTCTTCTGATTGTATAACGAAGCTTCACTTTTTCGGATGGTTTGTAGGACACTCACAGTGGTTTGTCAAAAGAACAGAGTCCGACGGGCCCCTGAAAGACGACCAAATTGCTTGTCGATTGTGGATTTTGTGGGCTGAGGCCACAAGAAATGATTTGTTTTTCTAAGGTGTCCCAGAACGTTTTGTCATTTTCCACGCCACAGACTAGTCATATTGAGGTATTCAAAATGTTGCATCAAGCAGATGTTAGGATACCTTGACGTACTCTTTGCACATTGTTACCCTGAGACATAGACGTAGGACATTGGAAGACGGGAATAATGAATGAACAAACGGCTTCCACATTCACACAACTCGTAGCCAGGCAAGGCCTTAGAAAATGTCGCGGAGAGATCCCAGAACACGTGAGAATGATGATTGGTGTCTGGGGAGGAGGGTTTGCTTTGTGGTATTACATGAGATGATGGCATTTGGGAAATCAGAAATTTGGGGTCACGCCTGAAGACCCGGAAGCTTCTTGGTTTACAGTAGCAGAGCAGTTATATCACAAGCGAGGAAGAAACGTGCTTACACGTAGCAATTGCAGCAAGAGCGCTGGCTGCACAAACTAGCACAAGTGCAGTCAGAGGGCTCCTGAAACCAGCATAGGTGCAAACCGATTGTCATAGATTCCCACTGGTCTCTGTGGACCACTTTGTATGCCCACCATACCAGCACCCGAGAGGTCTGTTCAGCAATCACTACTGTACATAAATAATGGCTAACAGTGGGAGAAAATTGTTTGTTTTCATGGATTTTTGATGTTTCCCAAAATTTAGAAGTGCAGAAAGCAGTGCTATGTGTTTTTATTCAAAATTTACATTGAAACTTTAAATTAGAATTGCTTTAAAAATATGCTAGGTGGATGATATAGTTGGTATAGTGTCTGCAGATGCGGTCACAGTCATTGCAAATGCACTCCCCTGTTAAATGAAAACTAATTACAGTGGGGTTGTGCGGGGTTGTAGGGCCCAGGGAAATGCACAAAGTGGTGTTATGCGTTTTTATTTCGCTGTCCCCATTTTCTCCCACCTCTAGTAATGGCACAATCCTAAGCAATGCACGTGCTATAAAGCCCTTTGCGATGGCATAGCAGTTGCTGACGCTAAGGTGCTGTTCCAGCGCACCCACACCAACACCCAGCACGTGCCTGACATGGTACGTTCTGTGTCAAGCAGGGGAAGGGCAGGGATGGGTTAACAAGGCAGGGGGAGCAGTGATGTCATGCAGGGGGTACGTGGGGGTACGCGAGTACCGGTTTCTAGGATTACAGCTGGCCCCGCCCATTCGCCCGCCCACTCAATGTTTGAATTTCCTGCATGTTTGAGTTGCCTGCATGTTCTCAGAGCCAGGCAGGCAGGCAGGCAGCGAGCGGAACCTTTCCTTTCCTTGCCACTGAAAAATGAGTTGCTCTGGGGTTTTAACATGATGCCAGGCCTCCTTAACATGTTCTGGGGGTGCTGTGGAATACTGTTGCAACTGTTGGGTCAGTTTAAACTCATCTGAGGCCTCAAAAAGGGCTTTTTTCATGTCACTTCCTGCCACGACATCACTTCCGGCTTATGACGTCACTTCCGGTGGGCGGGTCCTGACACGTGCCAATCAAAAGTGAGTACCTGTTCTTAAATCATTTAGATGACACCACTGAGGGGGAGGGTAGCAACGAGGCAGTGTGGGCAGATTGTGCCCTGGACGGGACAGGATTGGGGCTTACCCAGGGCAAGGGGAAAATGTTGCTTTACCTTGAGAAGACCTCCAGCCTTCCAACATCCCCCTCACAGGATGCAGTGTGGTTTGTGCCGGTCCCGCAGCATCTGTGCATGGGAGGTTGGATCAGATTGTGCCATAACTAGAAGTAGTTCAACATATTGTAAAGCCTGTTCTCTAAAACAGTGTTATTCAAACTGTGGGTTGGGACCCACTTGGTGGATTGCAACCTGATGCCAGGTGGGTTGTGGAAAGCTGGGAGCAGCCATCTTGGAAACTGCAGACCTTACCCTTGTTGTATTCCATTTGTGAGTGTTAACAGTTTGAATTTTCAAGTGAGGGTTTTTTTAAAAAAATATATATAGTTCAGTGCTTTTACATAATTTTTTGTCCTACTCTTGCTTTCTGTCAGGGATGTTTCATAGTTGTACAATTGCTGCAGTCCAAGTCCAATTTGCTTTTCAGGAGTATTATTTTATTATGTTACAATGACAGCACTTCCTGCTTGATGATGTCACTTCCTGCCGCAACATCACTTCCAAGATAATGTCATCACTTCTAGTGGGTCCCGACCAGCGGCAGCATTCAGCCGGTACGCTGGGCGGGAGGAACAGGTGAGCGGCAGCTAGCCCATTGCATTCCGGTCTGTTTTGCCATCTTCCCTGCCCCCGGGAAGACGGCAAAACGGACCAGAACGCAACGGGCTAGCTGCTGCTCACCCGTTCCTCCCGCCCAGCGTACCGGCTGAATGCCGCCGCTGGTCCCGACCCGAGTGCTGTTCTAAAAAGTGGGTCCCAGTCTAAAAGGTTTGAATACCACTGCTCTGAAACATGTAAAAGCAAGCAGCCCATTTCACTCTCCATTACCTGCGGGTGCCCAAGAAACAGTTGGTCAAACCTGAAGCGATGACCTAGTAAAACTCCAGCGAGTGAATTCAGAGCACGGGCTAATTATGCTGTGAACTCAGCAAAACCCAGTTGACTGATGTTCAGATGGAAGTGCTAACCTATCTGAGATCAGGATGCCTCAGGGCTTGCCCTCTGTGCGTGCCAGCTGTGCAATGACAGGCGAACTTGTCACATCCCATAGTTGCTTTATGCTTGCTCAATTAGAGCATTTACTGCATCGTCATGACTTTGGGGAGAAACCTTCAGTATCATGAAGCTTGTTTAAGCAGGATGTAACCTTGAACTTCAGTCATCTAGCTAACATGGATCTCCTCTGTCAAGGCTGGAATAGGATTACAAGGCTGTTTCCTAACAAGGTGCATTTTTAATTTCCTTATTTTTTTAAAAAATAAAGCAAACTAGCAGGTTAGACCTGCATTGATTTTAGGGTTGACATCTTGGGTTTTTTTCCCTTTCTGGCAGAGATTCTGTACCTTTAGCAGAATTTCTGCTGTTACAGCTCTACCTGATCAATTTCTGCCTGGTTTAAATGATGTACCTTACATTATTAAGTAAAAAGCCTCACCTGTTGCTGCATGTTGAATTTCTGCTTGATATGCAATTGTTAAACATACACAAGTTGTTGGAAAATAAAGCTAGCAACACTCATAGTACCTAAATGTCTGCACAGCAAAAAAGCAGAAGTTACATTTTCATGCCTTTAGGGGGTATTCTGGGGCCCAGGGAAACTGTGCATGGCCTCCCCGGGCCTCATCTGGACACAACCAGAGCACAGATTTCATTATCTGCGTGTTTCAGCATCTGCTGAAGTTCTAGGAACAGAACTCCTGTGGTTTCCCAGGCACGACTATATCTTCTGAAGTTACTGAAGCGGTTGAAGCCGGAGATAACCCAGAAGTGATGTCACTTCTGAGTCATTAGGCTAGGTAAGTGGTCTCCAAATTGGAGACCACTTTGCACAGGAAAAAACATCCTGGTGTGAACGGAGCTTACCTCATCACGCCTGTACTTTGCATGCATGCCCAAATCCGGGCACAAATCCGGGCACAAAACCTGCAGGGGTGCTGGAATCCAGAATCTGCTGGCCAGCATGAAGTTCAGGGATGATTGGAGGCGTGGAGAGCAAGCTCCCCAGTGGAATGGTAAGCTTCACCAGATCTGGGCCCCCAGGCTGGGATATGGAGCCGAATGGGCTAGACAGTCACCACATGTCTCGGGCGCATGAGGCTGCTGCAGCACATGTTGGTGGCAGCTTTTTGCAACAGCTGTAAACAGCCCCCGCCGGCACAAAGTTGGTGGGGGACGGGATTAGGATTGGGCTGTCAATTACATAGCCAGCCTTTACTGTTGGCACAGCTCTTGCACACATTTCATCACTGTGTACCACCAAAGCATCCGTCAGTGCCATCTTTTCCACCACAGAGATGTGGCAACAGGTGGGATCTTCTTCACTCGGAGAGAGGGAAAGCCGAGCGCCCAAATAAAACCAGGCAGGCGAAATTATTGCGATGACCTTTGTGTTATCTTGATCAAATATTTAAAGTGCTTGTAAAAGTGCAAATTATGTTATAAAGCAAGGAGACCTCTGTTCCTAGTTAAGTCAATGAAGCTTCTTATCTCCTGGGCCTTCATTAATACATATCCCACTGAGCAAGATGCCTGGCGGGGTGAGCCTTAAGGAGATAAATGGCACACAAAGGCTGGAGGGGAGAGGATCAGCCAGCACTCATTTCCTCTAGATTTGCATGGTGTTTAAAAAGAGACAATAAACACCCGAGCATTAACAGTCCCTGCCTGACCTTCCATCTGGACATCATTAATTGGCTGATGACTTACAACTGCCGTCGTCAAGGGGGGGGGAGGAGGAGGAAGAAAGAGAGAGCAGGGAAGATGCTTTGAAAGTCATCCGAGGGAACAATGGCGCCTGCCCCATGTGGCTGTGCAGCTGGAGGTGAAGCTGCGTAGACATCTGCTAGGAACGTTGTCGTGTATTTGAGAAGGATGGGCAAAAAGGAACTTGGGTCATGCCGATCAATTAGATGCACCCCATCAAGCCAGCCCTCCGAGTTGTTGATGTGGCACTATTCAAAGGCCAACATCTCCTTGGGCACCCATGGTGCTGTGTGGTCCAGTGGTGTCACTGGGAGGGGCAACTGGGGTGAACCACCTTGAGTGCAATGCTCTGGGGAGCAGGGATGACCGGCTTGGTGGCTGAATTCCATGGCAACAGAAGGGCCCTCCCACCCACCCCTGTGTCCAATTGGCTGCAGATTGTGGCACTCCAGAAGTGATTGGCGGTCATCATGTCACCGCCAAACTACTACTGGGCCCCACACCAAGCACTATGGGCCCCCAAGCTGCCACTTATGGCATTGCAAAATTGTGAGTAGGGGGTGCCATGTGACCAGTAAGTGACACCTGGCCCAGGTGCACTACGCACCAGCAACACCACTGATATCAAAAAGAATAAAGTACAATCAACGGGCAGTGCAATCCTATTGCGCCCCTTGCATCGATGCTACATCATAGCGTCGATGCAAGAGGCGGAGTGCCGACGCAGGGGCGCCAATCTGCACCCCCGCATCGGCACTTGAACAACAGGACCAGCTCTGCAGGCAGCGCTGGACCTGTTGCGCCCGCGCTGAGCCTCTCTTGCGTCGGCTGAAGTCAGCCAGCGCGAGGGAGTTTCCGCGCGAAGGTGGCAGGGGGATTGGCAGCGGGAGGGAGATTGTGGGCGGGACGTGGGCGGGCTTGGGAGGTGGCCATACGGCCGCATCCTAAGCCCGTTCGGGAAGCTGCGCAGCCCTGATTTGGGCCATGTGGTCTCCTTGGATCTGCTCCTGCTGTTTAGCAGGCGCAGATTCGAGGAGCCAATAGGGGAGGCTGGAGCCTCCCCTATGGTAAGGGAGGCCACATTCCCTTGCCGCGGGGAGCTCCAGCCTCTCCTAAGCAGCTTTGGATATGGCGCTGGCCCGTCGGACTTGCCAGTCCGGCGCTGCCGAGGATTGGGCCTTTAATCAAATTACAATCAATTTAATCACAGTGCAATCAAATTAAGTGCAATCAACTTGTAATCAACAAGGAGACCGGGTTTTTTTAAGAATGGTTGAAAGAGACTTTTATCATGTACTATGAAGGGTCCTTTTGAAAATGTTGTATTACTCTCTACTTGCAGTAATTTATAAAAAAAATTCTATAAGTAAATATTAATTTTTTCGTATTTTGTGTGTATGTTAAATAATAAAAATAAATAAATATGAAAAAATTAAGTACAATCAAAAGACCGGAGGGGGGGAAAAGACCTTTATTTCTCAATTTTTTGTGTGGACTTTTAAGTTGATTGTACTTTTTTCTTTTCATTAATGGGTGGGGGGAATGCACAAAATACCGCATAAAATAGTCAATGCAGCTTTGATGGGCCTCCCTCTGAGGGTGCAATCCAAGCACCTACATAGCACCGATGCTACCAGTAGCATTGGCCCGAGAAAGGCAATGGAGAGCCTCCTTTTCACCAGCCAAACTGGGAGGTTGGGCAGGGCTGGGATCCAGCCATTGGGGGTTGCATCCAAGGCCCCATTGGAGGCCGTGTGGCCCCAATTCGGCCCCTGATAAATATTCTAGGAGAGTAAATGTATTCAGAGGAGTAAACATACAGGAAGAGAAAGGGAAGACAGGAAATATGCAGTGCATGTATGTGGGCGCATGCACACACACACACACACACACACACACACACACAAAGCCTGTGACTACACAGTGTAGACAAGGCAGGCTGTCATTTGGGGCAGCTTGTCAGCTATAACTGATTTTCACATTGGGGGCTGCCCAGGTTCTCTGGAACACGTTTTGAAAATGGCTGGTTTAAAGAGAGCGTCAATTAGGGAGAGATGCTAGCCACTGATTGGGAGGAATAGACAAGAGAAGTGCCACAAGACTGAGAACTATGATTGGGACATGAAATTGCCACCAGTCATGGGAACCAACCCTTAGAGCGCAATCCTAACTTGTTTTGTGGGCGTCTCATCAATTATATGGGAACGTTTTCCCTTCAGCCAGAGTCCGTCTGGTTCCGCAACTAAGCCCCTGAGAAATTTTCCCACATTTGCCTGCTTCTCATCACGGTCTTCTGTGATGGGGGCAAAGGAATGTTGGGTTGCATTCCTCGTGTCATGGCTGAAATTGGCCAGATTGTGGTTGTTTAAGCAATCCCCAGGCCAGATCTGCCAGGAACATCTTATGTGCAAGTTCCGTTTAAGCGTACAGGGGCTGTGGACCAGATCACTCTTCTGTTTTCACTTTTGCTACAGCTCAATCACAGTCTGTTGGGTGGTATCGTTTACACACTGTTTATGCGTATTGTAAACATGTAGGAAGATGGTGGTTGTGAATTGACAAGTGATAAAGATTTGGCATTGGTGGGGAATCTGTACAGCATGAAATCTTTCCCAGGGTATATTGTCTGTTAGAATTCTATTGTTTAATGGATTCAGTCAAGAAGTAGTTTATATTTAGGCTTCCTAAACATACCCATGAAAAAACACCTCTTTATTGAATGGATTTAATGTCAGTGATTCTCGTGAGCACTTTGGCAAACATTCCTCTCTCATAACCTTCACAACCAAGGTCAATCTTTATACTACAACTGAGCAAAAACTAAAATATACAGCTTAATCATTAATAGAAGAGTTGGAGAAATGTAAGAAATTCTGCTCTTAACATTGAATGCCAGAGTTAGGCCTGGCAGAGTTAGGCTGACCTAACCTGGAGTTAGGCCAGCACAGTTAGGCCAGCAAAAAGGCCACTGTAAAATATGTTTGTATCACTCTCGGAGTCAGAGAGGCCAGCACACAGACGTGCGCCATCCTCCCTGACTCCAAGAATGCTCCAAACACTCTTTGTGGTGGCCTGTGTGCTGGCCAAACTTTCCTGGCCTAACTGTGCAGGCCTTACTCCAGGTTAGGATTGTGCCCTGAGTAATCTAGTACCACCTAGGACCCAAAGGTAGCAGACTATTCAAGTTTTACTGTATACAGTGGGGCCTCATTATCCACGGGGGTTCCATACCAGGAATCCCCATGGATAACAAACTCCATGAATATTTGGATCCCTGGATTTTGGTCCACTAACCCTCTGAACCTGACCAGAGCACAAGAACCCTGTGTGCAGCGTTGTCATTCAGCCGGAACGCTGGGCGGGAGAAACGGGTGAGCGGCAGCCGTCAGTTGCGTTCCGAAACGTTTCGCCGTTTCGCCCCGCGGGGGCGGGGAAGACGGCGAAACGGACCGGAACACAACAGGCGGGCTGCCGCTCACCCATTTCTCCCGCCCAGTGTTCCGGCTGAATGACAACGCTGCCTGTGTGGCTTCCCTGGGCCTCGGAATGCCTTATAAGGGCATAAAAACACAACTTCCAGTTTCCCAAGGAAACAGCAAGTTGCATCTTTTAGCCCATTTCCAGTATTCTGAGGACCGGTGAGGCCATGTGCCAGTTGCATGTGGCCTCCTGGCCCTCATGTGTTTGGAAGGTTGCATACGGCCCCGCCCCATGTGCTCAGCACCCACAGATAAGCAAATCCGCACGGGTGCACCTGTACTGTGAAAAATTGGAACTAACTGTTGCTGTGATATTACGGGCTACACTATGGGCTACTGATAGTCAAACTTATCTTTGTATGGAAACTCAGAAAAGGAACTAACAATCTATATCAGCAACCTGTCACCAGAACAGTGCTTAGACATGACCATCGTTTTTGATCACGGAGGTGCCACTCAGCTGTACCTTCTTAATCTGAAGTTAATGTTTTCTGACTTCTGCACAAATGTTTTAGAAGGTCTAATTTGACATATACCTAAAGACACTAATGTTTGCATGTTCCGCCACCAACATAACCTGTCCCTCGATTACCTGAAAATTGGCCTATTCCTTTTGACAGTGCCAGGTGGTGGAACAAATCACATCGGACATTCTGTGGAAAAGTATCAGAACACCTAATAGTATAAGAGGTCAGACAACATGATCGGCTAATAAATTGTGGCAGGACTTCAGAAGCAGAGAACTGGTGCTCTGTTCAAAGGAGCATCTAAAGCTCTGAAGCAAAGTCTGAGTTTGCATCATGTTCACATCTTGGAGTGTAAGTCTTCACAATATGACACTCCTTTGTGCCATATCTCGAACATTCACCTACCTTTTTACTTCAATGTTAACAACAATCTATTGTATTATCTTTTGAAGGAGCCCCAGCATATGGCCGTTAGTTGGATCACGAAAATGAAGAAAATCGGAGTCTGGTCAGATATTTTAGGCGCTGCTTTTCAGATTGATGCATACCAATTGATCAAATCCAGACTAGTGGATATACAACAGCAAGATAGTTGTATATCTACAACAGCTAACAGTCGTTGCTTGCCTTTGTACCTTCAAATTTTGGTGGCTATTGGGAAAATGCCATCCTACTTAGCCATAGTGGAAAAGCCTCAATTAAGAAGAGCATTTTCATTAGCGTGTTGTAACGCTCTACCATCAGCAGTGCTAAGAGGCAGATTTAAGGGAATCCCTTTTTCGGAGCGCGTGTGTTCTTGTGCTATGAAAGGAATTGAGACCCTAGAGCACTCCTTTTTCCATTGTCCCCGTTTTTTGGATATTCGGAACCAATTACTTGACCAGGTCATTCGTACTCTTCCAAAAGCACCTGACCAAGCAAGACTGAGAAGCCTTTTAGAGACTAATGACCCTGTCATAATTAACAAGGTCGCTGCCTTTTTAAATTGTATTATTATTGCTAATTCAGGAGCGACCAATTAAATTTTGATGAGACAAAAAATTAATTAACATTCACCTACCCAAAGGGACACGACTGTTGTATTGCAGTTCGGAACTTCTAATTCCAAACATGGAGAGAAGCCAAACAAGCTGAGCAACTTTTCCATCAACTGAGAACTTTTCAATCTCAAATGCACCATTAGGAGTTAAGTGTACAAAGTTTGAAGCAATGCAAGCCCTAATTTGAGTCGAAGCTCCTTGTAGCTGGTGCCACCCATTCTATAAATGCAAACGTTTGTTTCAGTAGGATTGGTGAACAATCCACTTTGCTTCATCACATGGTGGATGATTTCCTTGTAAACCTGTGGTGAGACTGGAGAACCTACAATTATTGTGGTTGTTCCAATACATCAGTGGAAAATGTTTACTCATTTTATACTAAAATGCAGTGGGTCCTCCATCCACTTTGGTGAGGTGGAGGAAAAAGGTTTGCTTTTCTTTCCACTGATGGAACATAAAACAAGACACGTTTTGGGAAAGCAAACTCTGGTATCAAAGATTACGTTTGGTGTTGAGTTATAAGACATTTTACCCATGGGGCTCAGGCAGTGATGTCATCCGGGTGCGCCAAGAACCGGAATGCCAGGATGATTGACAGTCCTCCGCCCCTATGGCGGAGGGTTGCCACGCCTCCCTGCGCCTCACAGAGCCCGAATCGCTCCATTTCAGAGCAATTTGGGACGCAAGGGAGGGAGGGTGGGCCCAGCAGCAGCTCGCCCGTCCTCCGGAGAGGCGGCGCGGCCTGGGCCCATCCGCCAAACTGGCGAAACGGCATACCGGGCCGTTCCGCCTGGATCACGCCACTGGGCTCAGGGCAGGTAACAATCTTTCGAAAGTCATTGCACTACAAATATTAATCATCAAACAATCACGAGAGGTTATTGTCTGGCCTAGATGCACAGCCAATGGCTGAGCAAGTGAACACACCCTTGTGATAGTACGGGCCCAGCAGCAGAAAATAAAACATAATCCTCCCCAGGAAGTTTTCAAGAGCCTCAATGCACTGGCGTAGCTACATAAGTGCAGCAAGTACAAATGTATGGTCAAACTGCTTCTAGTCTTGTCATCTGACAGCTTGAGTCACCCTTTGAAAATGCAAAAAAACCAAACAACCTTCTAAAGGCTGCCTCGTGCATAAAATTTATTTTTCTGAGTAACCTGATTTGGGAACTATTTTTTTGTTGAAAAGTGGGTATAAATACTCTTCTTCTTATACAATGGGGTCACAGCTCACCAGGTGTTTGGACTGGGATTTTTTGGGTACACACTAGTTGAATTCTACTCAGTAGCAACTGGTAAGATATTGCCATGTTGTAGCTTCCAAATACTGTATATGGATGCACAAATGAATGGAGACTTGCCCAATGGTTGAATATGGCAGCATACAATAGGTGTAAACTTTGTTTACAGGTGGGACTATACAAGAGAATCAATTGGCTTATTGGCAGAATTTATTTCCATCACGGAAACTCTCATGGAAAAATGGTGAGTTAATGCCAAGATTTCATTGGCTGTACACAAAGGCAACCCACACAAACTCACTTTGCCCTGATTTGCTGGCATTCAAGGACACACAACCCTCCTACAGAAAGCTCTGTGGTCTATAACCTCTTATCCTGAAGTGAACTGGTGAGATGAGGATAGGAACATTCTTTTTTTTTCCCATGATGAAATTTCCCAGCCAGCATGTATAAAGAAAAATTTTGTTCCAATCTTTTTTGTTTTCTTAACGTTTTGTCCTGTTTGTACCAAACTTGCAATGAGATAGAAGCATTGTTCAAAAAACAAAGTCACTTGTGCAATCCACTGAATTCTCAAGAGTTTCACTTCTAGAAGATCTTGTCTAGCTGGCTTTCTGCCCAGGATTATTTCAGCATTTGTGCACTTTAAATGTCCCTCCGTCCAAAGCACATCGCTGGTTCCATGCTGGGCCAGATCAATAATTCAAGAATGTGGCGTGTTTTGGAACTGTTTGTACATGTGGCATGAAAGCAGAGGGTTGTGGGAAAGCCAAGATATTGTGGAAGTATGGCTTCCCACAATCCAATTATTCCTTTAAAACAAGGATCCCCTTTGAGTCCCCCCTCTAGGGCCAAACCATTAGGTTCAAGCAGTGTCCAGCAAGCCTACCCATTTCTGGTAGTCCAAAAGATTTGATGAGCCACCCTAACAAAAGCCACCCATCAAATTGGACTAGTAGATTCTTTGGACACTTTGCCCAGACCCACAGCAAGTACAGAGTCAGGGTGGACATGGATGCAAACGATTTGGTCTGCAAAATGTCTTGGTCACTTGGAGGAGATTTTCCTCTCTGGAATAGAAGCATTTAAAGCAATTTTACTACTTGAAAATACTCCACTGCTGACTGGCATTGCGTGGATGCCAAGGTGACCAAGCCATTATTCATCCCCTGCTTGCATGCCCCACAGTGCAGGCTTTTAAATGGGGGCTGAGAAATGTATGGTCAGACTTGGCTTGAGGTTTCCTCCACCCAGGTCATCATCACCCTTGCAACTTCAACCTTAGGGCCAGTGGTGTTATGCTGCTGGAACGCTGGGCGGGACATCTGGGTGATCAACAGCCCGCCCGTCGCGTTCTGCAGCGTTACTCCGTTTGCGTAACCAATTATGCCGCTTGCGTACGTTACGCAAACAGCGTAAGGCTGAGGAACGCAACGGGCGGGCTGTTGATCACCCGGATGTCCCACCCAGCGTTCCAGCAGCATAACACCGCTGCTTAGGGCCCAATGCTTGAGGAGGCCTCCATGACTGCCCATACCACAGCTGCATCGGTGCTGGAAGGTTGGATAGCTTGGGCCCTTAGTCAATTTGATATACAAGATTGGGAACCAATGCAAGAGTATCACATCAATACCTGGAAACAGTTGTCCAGGCCACTGTGTCAGTTTTAGTCTTCTGTTTTAGAGTTTGTTGCTGTTCTGCATGTTATTAAAAATTTAATTGTGCTGTTATAATAATCCACCTTGAGAGGGTTATGAAAGGTGCACTGCAGATACGTCAGATAAATCAATAAAACCAGGGAAGTGACAGGAAGTTTAGCAGTCACCATCGAATTGTCCAACGCATGCTAGAAACCTGTTGGGTTCATTAGTTCACAGAGCTGATCACCTTATGGTGCAGTCCTAACCATCTTTCAAGCCCTGACATAGCTGTGCCAATGGGCATGTGCTATATCCTGCACTTGGGGGGGGCAATCACAGAGGAAGGAATGTTCCTGCCTTTTATTTACCTCGGAGCTGATTTGCTCTTACCCTGGTGCTGGAAAGTGGTTAGGATTGTGCCCTTAATCAGTTCACCCAGAGGCAGATCTAAGGGAGGGCAAAGCTCTAAGTTTTGCAAGAAGCCTTACCTTGCAGTGGAAATCACACCTCTCCTGCATTGTTTTAGCCAATCCTCACAGGGAAAAGCAACATCTTGGCATTGCTTACTGGCTACAGCAGCAAGGGAGAGGAGGGATTTACATGACAGGGTAAGGCTCCTTGCAACACTTAGACTTTTGCCCTCCCTGTAGATCCGCCTCTGAGTTCACCTGCCCAAGGCCACTGAGAGCCGGCATTGGGCCTGGAGCTAGATGCCTGATTGCCCCCCCTTCCTAAATTTTCATATAAACCAGATGTTATTACACACCATGTAAGCAGCCCCTACCACTCCCTACCACTCCATTCCAAGCAGAGATGGCAAAGCACTTTATGAACTGTGGGGGCTGTTTGTTTATTTGTTTGTTTGAAATACAAGCGTGCCCCAGTATCCACTGATTTGGGATCCATAGTTTCAGTTATCCATGGATACCATGGATACTGGGATGCCTATTGAAAAGATAGGGAAACAGTAAACAAATCTCTTTTTTTTACCTTGTTGCAGCAAAACCACTGGTGTTCCCCTATCTTTCAAAAGGTGTCCCCAGTATCCACAGTTTCCGATAACCATGGTGGGGTCCGGAATGGAACCCCAGTGGATACTGCCTATATTTATACATGCATGTATAAATACTGTTTAATAATAATCCGTTGTTTGTGAACCTCACAGTGTGGTGTTCATGCCCTCCCTCAGTGATTAGGATGCAGGCTGCCAGGACCTGTGTATCAGAAGACAGCTGTATCTTGATCCACAATAGCCCCTTGGAGCAGGGGGAAAGACAATCATAGCACCATCGCGCGTGATCTAATATGAGTTATACACACAGATTAGAGAAACCGTGTACTCCAGTGGGAGTTTTTCATGCTTAGAAGGTATCTTGTTATGTTCTAATTGACAAAGACAGGGCCGCATCTCAGCAGTGTGCGCATCCGGATTCAGGACCGGTGTGGCATGTGGGGGAATGGATTGAAGATGCCCAGAGCTTGAATTATGGAATGAGAGCTGCACCGCTTTGTGGCCCAAGGGGCAATTGATGTCAGAAGGAAGACCAATTTACATGACCAAATTGGTGTCAGGAGAACGTGGGTTGCGCTGTGAAATCATCCGACTGCTGCACGATGCATTGATTTTACAACTCCGCCTAACCTGGCCTGAGCTACAAGATGCCAAGTCTAGCATGAAAAGAGATTTGTTTCCTACATTCTCAATTATCTCAGCACAGGCATGCCCTGGTATCCGCTGGGGTTCCGTTCCGGACCCCACCATGCATACCTGAAACAGCGGATACAGGGGACGCCTTTTGAAAGATAGGAGAACATCAGTGGTTTAGTTGCAACAATGTGTTGCAACAGATTGTTGCAACAATGTTGACTCTGAAATCTTGAAATTTCTCTTTGCAATGAAAGACCCTATTCATATTAATCAGCTTGCTTTGTTTCTTGTCCAGGTAGTCAAGGCCAATCTGGCTTGAGCTAAAAGTGTGGAGATGGCTAATCATGGACTTCTTCTTATTTTAATGGTCCTTGAGTGTAAGAATTTTGAAGTTGACCACGATAGTTTTTACTTACTGTTTGTCTTGTTTTCTTTTTATATGCCGATAAAGGTTTTTGTATTGTATTGTATTGTTGCAACAAGGTTAAAAAAAGAGATTTGTTTGTTTCCCTGTTGTTTTAATAGGCTTCCCAATGTCCATAGAATTTGTGGATAACCGAATCAGTGGATACCGGGGTACACCTGTACTGCCTCATTCCCCCTACATAAGCAAGGATAATGGCCCACAGCTAATGAGAAAGGACCCAAAGAAACAGCCATAAAAATGTTGCATATACGCCTAGATACAAGCGCCTCTGTTTTTGTTTTTTTTTAAAGCCCCTATGATTCCAGGGTGTATATAATAACATAATGACATAAAAAGAGCCCCGCTGGATCAGCCCAAAGGCCCATCTAGTCCAGCTTCCTGTATAACACAGTGGCCCACCAGATGCCTCAAGGAGCGCACAAGACAACACGATGCCTGCATCCTGTTGCTAGTCCCTCACACCTGGCATTCAGATACAACCTCCTTCTTGAACCAGGAGGTTGCACATACCCATCATGAATTGTAACCTGTGAAGAACTTTTCCTCCATCAATCTGTCCAATCCTTTTTTAATCTAGGCCAGACACCATCATCACATCCTGTGGACAGGGGTTCCACAGACTAATTACATGCTCATTAAAGAAATATCTTCTTTTGTCTGTTCTAACTCTCCCGACACTGTTAGAGTTGGATGTTCCCCTGGTTCTGGTGTTGTGTGCAAGAGAAAAGAACATCCCACTCTATCCATCCCCTGCATAATTTGTCTTTTTTTTTTTTTCAAGAAACGTTGGGTGATTCTAGGAGGAATTAAAATGTGAAAAACCCTCTGCAACCCTTCATCAAGCTAACCAGCCACTTGTACTAAAAGGGACATGGTGGCGCTGCGGGTTAAGCCACTGCTGCTGAGCTTTCTGACCAGAAGGTTGGGAGTTCAAGACCACGAGATGGAGTGAGCTCCCGTTGCTTGTCCCAGCTCCTGCTAACCTAGCAATTCGAAAGCACCTAAAAATGCAAGTAGATAAATAGGGACCACCATGTGCTATGGCATATAGTCATGTTTGGAGACATATTGCCACATGACCATGGAAGCTTGTCTTCGGACAAACACTGGCTCTATAGGCTTAGAAATGGAGATGAGCACAGCCCCCTACAGTCGGTCATGACTAGACCATTCGGTCGTGGGGAAACCTTTACCTTTTTACTAATAGGAACAGGATCAGAATTCTGCAAGGATGGGAATTTTATAAGGCCCTCTTATGTTCCCCAAAGTATCAACTATTTCTAAATTGCTGTCTTGCCTCACCTTCCACATGTGAGCTAAATTATCATCTCTAGCCCATCATCATCTCAAGTTTTCTTGCATTTGCCCGAGTCTCCAGCCATTCACGCCCCCCTTTTAAGCTGCCGTTTCCTTCAGCTGCAAATGATTTGATCGCTTTGGGGCTTTGTGTGATTTGAGTATATTTTCTTGTCCTCCTTGTTTCACAGCTGTGACCTACTTAATTGCGAGCAGGATACAAACTTACAGAATCATTAGGCATTCTCCTTGGGTTTTGAAGGGAGGGGGAAATCTTGTGCTGCTAAATGCTAGGATGTCCTCCTTCACAACAGGAAGCAAGGATTCGGAAAGCTACACAGAGCATTGGCTTTTGTGCGCATCAAGATTAGAGGAGTGAATAGCACTTTTAATTTCTTGTACCATTGGAGCGGGGAGGGGAGGGGGATAGGGAAAAAGCAGGAGTTTCAAGCAAGCACCAAAATAGGAATGAGTCATCCATTTCTGAATGGCAATCATAAATCTTTTTTGTGAGCTATCGATTTCAGCCTCCCGAACAAGCTGGGGCTGCCATCTTTACAGGCAATGGTGTCTACAATCAGCTGGCTGCTTCCTTAGAAAAAAGGATCTTTATAATGCCTGAATATATTAGCAAGTAACCTGGAGATGGAATTCATTAGTGGGAAAATCACCAGGTTTTATGGCTCAATCAAGGCAGTTTGGATTAAAATCTTTTTCCTGCCCTGAATGCAGCGGTGTTATGCTGCCGGAACGCTGGGCGGGACATCCGGGTGATCGACAGCCCGCCCGTTGCGTTCCGGAGCGTTACGCCGTTTGCGTAACCAATTACGCCGCTTGAGTACGTTACGCAAACGGTGTAACGCTGCGGGACGCGACGGGCGGGCTGTCGATCACCCGGATGTCCCGCCCAGCATTCCGGCAGCTTAACACCACTGCCTGAATGGTGTATTATCACCCTGATTCTTCATCCAAGGCCAGTCTTAGCATGATGCAATTGTTTCAGAAACATTGTTCCAAAGAGGGTGTGGGGTTGTTGTTTTTGCCTCTTCTCTCTCACTCTATGTGCTGTCTCAGCTATTTCAACCTGTAGGCCACAACGTATTGGTGTGCTGTGAATGGTTCAAGCTACTTTCCCCATGCGCAGCAGGTTTCCGGTTTGGAGACCTCAGGTTTGTGTCATTCATTCATTCCAAATGATATGTTGGAACGTGGAAAGGGACCCCTTAGAGTAGGTTAACCCGGCACTTCCCAATCTACCCACCTAATCAACACCATGCCCCAGAGG
Source organism: Lerista edwardsae (assembly GCA_029204185.1). Taxonomy (NCBI): domain Eukaryota; kingdom Metazoa; phylum Chordata; class Lepidosauria; order Squamata; family Scincidae; genus Lerista; species Lerista edwardsae. The sequence goes on from JAJKFI010038050.1 coordinate 48,356, forward strand.
CCACATCCAGATTGTGCTGGGCTGGTGACCCTACTTTTAACAAAATGAAAACAAATGGAGACGTATTGCCAAGTCAGACATGTTGCCACAAAGGTGAGCAAGGAACATAATCAAAGCAAAAGGAGAGGTGCTTCCTTGGAAAATTACCGTATTTCCCCAAGTATAAGGCGCACCAAAGTATAAGACGCACCGTAATTTTGGGACCAGAAATTTGAAAAATACATTTTTGGGGCCGGCTGCTCTTTAAGGCAAGCGGGAGCACGGAGAACGCAGTGCTGCCCAACACACCCCTTGAATAAGACGCACCCAATTTTTAGCCCCCATTTTTTTGGGAAAAAGGTGCGTCTTATACTTGGGGAAATAATTGGGGAAGGATTCAGGTTGCCAACTATGCTTGAAGCTGTCCTTGTGGATATTTATTCACAGCATGATGAAACCAGAGAGACTCTGTTGAAATCTTCTAAATTTTAAGAAAAATGGATAGAGTTCATGTTAATCGGTCACCCTTACATCAGTTGTTGGCATGGAGCAGATAATGTGTTTTTAAAACTATAGTGCAAGTATCTCTGGATAGAGATTTTGAGTGGCAGAGCTCTGTTTTGTTTTGCGTGTGCTCCACTTCTTGCTGCTGTGATCTGTCAGCTGTTTGACGGAGCAAATCTAAATAATGAAATGTGCCTTCTGTAGCCTGGATAAGGACAGGGGAACATGTGCACATCAGATGCATGAGAATGCATTCAGTAGATCTTGTTTCTTCCAACTATCCCTTTCTTGCCTTTTTTCTCCTCTTTCTCCCCAAATGTGCCCCTTAGCATTTGGCTACAAACAGAACATTTTGTATTAGTCATTCTATGCACCCAAGTGTTTTAGTGAGGTCGCTTTCTGCCAAACTACTTAAAATATCAACAAAACAAGTTAGAAAAAAGTATCAACCAACGTAGATTCATTCAGGGATTTGTAGCTGGGGGGGGGCATATTGCCCCAGGTACCGCACCTTGCAGAGATGCCAACCTGCACCTCTGAAGTCGGACCTGAGGGAAAAAAATTTGGTCTTCTAAGAGGCTTTAGAAAGGTACTTTCTAAAAGCACCTGGGGGTGTTGAAATGGGGGGGGGGGGTAGTTGAAACATTTTGTGCTCCCAGGTCCCATATGCCTATGCAGGAATTACACCGATTCCTGGTGCAATTAAGGGTGCAATCCCAACCTGGAGTTAGGCTGGCACAGTTAGGCCAGCAAAGTTTGGCCTGCACAAGGGCCACCGTAAAGTGTGTTTGGACCCTCTCAGAGTCAGGGAGGATGGCGCACGTCTGTGTGCTGGCCTCTCTGACTTCGAGAGTGGTCCAAACATACTTTATGGTGTCCCTTTTGGCCAGCCAAACTGTGTTGGCCTAACTCCAGGTTAGGACTGTGCTCTAAATATGTCCTAGCTTAATAGGCTGTGTGCTGAATATGTGTGCCCATTAACACGACTACTACATTTCGAGTCCAGTAAATGATGATATATGTGAACAGAAGCAGGGGTGGAATCATTGTCAGCCTGATGGAGTCCTGACCAAGTGCCCATGCTCAGCAGAGGCCTCCACCTGACCAAACTGACCCCTGACCTCTCAGGGCCCAATGACTATGCCTAAAGGGGGTTGGGCAGGGGGTACCGGGAATCTATTTATCTTGTGCGTTGGTTTTTGAGCTCAGAAATTCACATCAATTTGCCTTTCTTGCCTGTGTAGTCCTCTTCAGGAGTCGTTCCAAAGTCAGATCCAGGAAGCGACTGCAGCTCACTAACAAAGTTTCATGTGTTGTATGTATGTAGAACATTACAGGTCCACTTTTTGGCCTCTGGCTTCTGCAGTCAAGCATAGTACAATCTCTGCTTATTCATGCTCCTTGTTAGCTTTTGTGCAATGGGGGAATTTGTGAACCGTGGATAAGTGAAAACACAGATACTAACCTGTGGATATGGAGGGAATGCTTGTACTTTCTTACTCAGTGGTTCCCAAACTGTGAGTTGGGACCCACCAGTGGGTTGCAAGCCAATTTCAGGTGGGTCACAAAGCATCTAGAGCAACCATATTGAAAATATGGGAAGATAGGATGCTGGAAAGGGGGAGGGCTATGTGGTTGTTTTTCTTGTGTCAAGGCTGTAAATAGACGTTTTTTCTTTCTGATTCACTTTGCTATTGGAAAATGGTTGAGAAATAATCCAACTTATTGCTGCATTCTCAGGAAAGCAGCAGGCCCTGGTGTCACAATGATGGCACTTCAGGCCATGACATCACTTCCGGTGAATCCCAGACAGATTGTCATTTTAAAAAGTGGGTCCCAGTGCTAAAAGGTTTGAGAACCATTGCTCTAACTTATATTAGTAGCTTCCAATCCAGCTGATACTAAGTGGCCTCACAAACAGCAGAATGAAGGCTTCAATCAGTGGTGGGATTCAAATAAATTAACAACCGGTTCTTTGTCCTCCTTTCTTTGTACTGCTTCTTACTACAGCACTACTTTTTGTATATCAATAAATTAGCAACTGGTTCTGTAGAACTGGTGAGAACTGGCTGAATTCCACCACTGGCTTCAATCCTTTACCATGCTTTGGAAACAGCCTTGAACAGAGGGAATGAGAAGAGTCCAAAATGGCAGCCAGGAACAGAATTCCAAAAATGTGTTAAGCCACACATGTCATGCAACAGGTGGATGGAGGAGTTTGTCGGCGTATTTAACCATTTTCAGATGGGAAGTGGGGGATAACCTCTCATTGCATCCCAGAATATATCTATGCTGACGGAATTCACATTGCATTTAGACAATGGAAGCTGCATCTTGTAAAATCTTCTTGTGGTTGACTGTGATGGCAAAACTCAAACTTGCGTCTTCCCAGATCATCTTGAAGGATATAGTGAGAGCTAAAACATTCTCTACCATTATCACCACTGCTGCTGGCATCCCGGCTACTAGTACTACTGCAAACCATTGATTTAGTGCCAGCAGCATGCTGGGTGCTAAATGACTCAACTGACCATAGCAGAGCAAAGTAGCTTACTAAATGTGTCTGTTCTGCTCAGTTTAGTCATTGATTCAGTGATGTTAGTAACATGGACATAAACCAAGGAATCTGTCCTTCAATTTCAGACCAGTCAATAGTTCGTTCTGATGACTCATGCAAACTAAGCAGATGGGAGATCGATTCTTAGGATTCGGGATGGCAGTGCTGGTCTAGTTTTCCAGCAATTTGACAGTGCAGGGTCTCACTCACTATTTCAACCGCTCATCATCAACTTTTCTAGAATGAAGACCCACTTTTAGCTACAACCTACAGTACGGGACTCCATTTAAATCACTCCTTTAGAAAAGTCCCCACCTTGGTCCCAATAGGAATATAGCCATAATGGGATCAGCCACAACAAATATGGAGGTATAGGTTTGCCACAGGTTTGCTTACCTGGAGCCTCTGGAGGCCTCTCTTGGGTCAGGCTGGGCCAGTGAACCACTCTACTGGTATCTGTGAGCTTCAGAATGACCTGCAGAAGCTTCCAGAAACTATTTCCAGTTTTTGGAAGCAAACCAGAAGTGGCCTCCTAAAATTCAATAGCTTCTGGAGGTTATTGTGGGCCATTCTGAGACTCATGGAGGCCAATAGAGTGGGTCACACCAACCCAGTATGAGACTCAACCAACCACTGGGTCACAACCTGATTGTTGGTGGGTCGTGAAATTGATAGCTGAGAAGTAAAATGTATTGAGCTCTTGAGAAGGAAGTCCCTCCTTTCAAGTTGACAAGGAAAATGTATTGCATCCTATGGGAAGCTAAACTGAGCCACATGTGCACATTTACTCATAAGTATGCAAACGAGCCTCAGCTGTTGTGTAAAAAAAAAAAAAAGGCAATGAAGTTCTCATCTTATGTAATGCTTTCCAGCTGGCGGTTGAGCCAGCCCCCAAGTTACAAAACACTTGACAACCAGCTCGCTGGACTTTACAGAAGGGAAATGTGTTGTGGATTATGACTGACACTGTTGACCATAACACATTCCGCTAAAGAGGTCAGCAGCTGTCAGCCATTATAGCAGTGAGACTTCCTTGTTCACTGGTAGTCTGTGTATTTCTGTTACACTAGATACTGGAGACAAAGATGACATTTGTATGATGCCTTTTTTTCCAAGCTTGCCAAAAGCATCTGCTTGGCAAGATGCTAGTCTTGATGCTAGCAAAAGGCTACTCTTTTCTTCTACTCTCACAATAGGAAAAGCCCTAAATGAGTAGATGGAACTCAGATGTGAATCGTGAAATTTCAAGAAGTTTGTTTCTTAGGGAACAAAGCATGAAACGACATTTCATTTCATATGGAATGCAAATTCATGCATCAACCGTCATCTAACTCATTCATGCAAGATCATAGATATTTTCAAAAGAAGATCAAAGACAGATGAAGTTGAACTAAAGTTTTAGATGTTTAAAAGGGAATATGAGGTTTTGAGCTGTAGAAATAATTAACACCACATGGTGATCAAAAACAAGACGTGTCTGGCACATTTAAACTATCTAAGTTGAGCATTACAAGCTTCTTCCCCAAATCCCCACACCCTCTATTAAGGGCTACTTGAAAATTATTGGGGGGGGGGGAACTAATATTCCTATCTAAGGGCCAAATTCTATCTAGTTTTCCAGCATTGATGTTTCTGTCCTGAAGAAGCCTCTGAGACTGCCCCCACACACACACACACCACAGGATGCAGTGCATGCCACATGGGCACCACTGCATCAGTGCTGGAAAGTTGGATAGGAATGGGCCCTAAGTCTACAGCAAATTTCACAGCCTGTGGTACTTGGAACAACTATGCAGTTGGGTAGCTTAGGGTTGGGCAGCACAGTAAGTATTGCAGTCGCCGCAATGCACTGTAAAACCAACCCCTCTCACTTGCTGCTGGAGCCAATCTGGGCAGCAATGGCAACTTGTACCACCAACACCACCACTAGCATACTGAAGAGAGCAGAGAGGATTGTCGCAGATCGCTCTCACCCTGGCCGTAATCTGTTTGAACTTCTTCCCTCTGGACATCGTTATAGGACAGTGAACATCAGAACAACCAGGCACAACAGCAGTTTTTTTTTCCTCGTGCTGTTGGTTTACTGAATAGCTGATTGTGTGGTATTGATTATGTGTGGTATTGAGTGTATGTTGATGATCTGATTTGGATTAATTTAGAGTTAGTGTGGCTTTGTTATTGTGACTGTATATTTTGTTGTATTATTAATTATTAGTTTTAAAGTACATTGAGAGAGCTTTTGGGCCGGAGTAAAATTCCATGTATGGTGAAATTCCATGTATGGCCAATAAATTTCTATCTAATCTAATCTAATCTACTGCAGCTATGCCACAGGTTAGCCATCCATGTCTTAAAGGGCAGAAACTCCTGTCCATTTAGGAATGGACTGTTCCAGGCCATGAGGAATAACTCAGGTGGTGGAATGGCCCAGATGTGCCTGCCTCCATCCATCCATCCATCCATCCATCCAGTGGTGTCATTCAAATGATTTAGGAACAGGAACTCACTTTTGATTGGCACTTGTCGGGATCCTGGAACCAGCCACGGAGCCCGTTAGGATCCGGAACGCCCGTTCTGGTCCGTTCCCCCTGAATGACATCACTGCATCCATCCATCCACTGTTCGTCCTCTCAGTTCCTTCATTCAAAAGTAAAGAAGGAATGGAAGAAAAAGTGTGAGGGAGAGAAGCCTTGCTCACCACTCTCTCCTCCACTTTCTCTTCTGCCCTCACCCCCTTTCCTTTTCAAATCAGTGAGGATTCCTTGAAATGGCTCCTGTGGGGTCTTTTCGCCATCTGTCAACTTAAATGAACAAATAAGTGGACATCTATTGATTTGGGACTCATCAATTTAACCCACTACGGGTTCTGAACCTACAGATGAGGATCCACTGAAGAAATCCCAGATGTAAACAGAACCTTGTTCTGGTCACGTTTGGAGAGCCTGTTGGTCCACAACCCTCGGATTTGATTATCTGCTGATTTTGATATCTGGGGGGGGGGAGGTTCATGGATGGATCCCCTGTGGACATCGAGGTCAGACCTGGATTGTGATTCTTTTTTGAAAAGTTCCATGACACAGTGAATAAGTGTGAACCCTTCTTGTCTCCTGTGCACTTGTTTCTTTGGAGCAGAGTGAAGACGGTGGTGATGCCTAAAATCCTACCATGAAGAACCTTCAAAAGCACAATCCTAAACTGGAGTTAGGCCAGCAAAGTTGGATTACTCTTGGAGTCAGAGAGGCCAGCATACAGACATACGCCATCCTCCCTGACTCCGAGAGTGGTCCAAATGCACTTTTCAGTGGCCCTTGTGCTGGCCAAACTTTGCTGGCCTAACTGTGCTGGCCCAACACCAGATTAGGATTGCACCCCAAAAGAACTTGTGTTTTGCATGCTGATTTTCCAAATGTGGTAAATTGTAGCTATCTCCCTCTCTCCTCTTTCAAAACACAAAAGATATTATGTTAGTCGCTGATGTTCTGATCAGATCTTCTGACATTTCCATTTTTATTGAAAAGTGATCTTGAGGGGCCTCCAGGGATTATCTTCAGGGGACATCAGGGGGCCAAGTTTTCAAATTGGGAGGCTGGGAGTGGGGCTTCTGTGATGATTCCAGTAATTGAACCTGGAACAACAGCATGCCCAGATGATGGTCTACCATGGAGGTACCACCTTCCCCTGTTATTTTTGTTTGTTTGTTTGAAGGAGTTGTGTGTTGGGTTTTTTTCTGTCTCCATCTTTTTGTCAGGACTTTTACATAAAGACATTGCAAATCCTGCAGGTAATTTTATTTCCTTTAAAAAAAAAAACATTTATGCCAGCCATGCTGCCATATCACCTGGCCACTTAAGGATTCTTGGCTTCCCTGTCTGGAAGGAAAGTGCCTTTACAAAGCTACAAGACTTGCAGTGCCAAAATTCAGCTTTGGCTTTAATGTGTTGGCTGTCATCATAACCTAAAACATCAGTAGCCGAAATATGATCAAGAGCGCAATCCTAACCTGAAGTTAGGCCAGCACAGTTGGGCCAGCAACGTTTGTCCAGCACCATAGCCACCATAAAGCACTTTTGAACCACTCACAGAGTCAAGGCAGATGACACACATCTGTGTTCTGGCCCCACTGATCCGAGAGTGGTCCAAACATACTTTATGATGTCCCTTGTGCCAGTCAAACTTTGCTGGTCTATCTGTGCTGGCCTAACTCCAGGTTAGGATTGCGCTCATATCATGACCCCCATGTAAATAGCAGTGGTCCTTTTTTTGTTAATGTAAGAAAGGTTTTTTGGGTGGCAAACCAATTCTTCCACTATTCTACTTTGCATCTCAAAGAGTTAAAGCGAGAAGTGGAATGTCTTGAGAATGTTGGCAGAGAAGGGGAAAGAGAGAGAGAGAGAGAGAGAGAGAGCAAAGGGGTTTGTTTTCCATCCTCCCTGGACAGAATCCCGGCACTTTGAAGGCGAAGTGATGATTCTGGATTAAACTTTTCTTGGTCACTTGCAGTGCATGGAGCTGAGCAGAAGACCACGTTTTTAAAAATACACCGTGCCTGTTGTAGCAAAAAAAAGACGGATATTTCTGCATGTCCCTGGTGCAACAGTATTTTATTTTGGAAGATATGCTGGGAACATTGGGAGAAACAGATTCCTCCAAAGGGTAACTCCTACCAAAATGGTTTGCTTTGGCTCCTGGTTTCTTTTTTCCTTTCCTTCGTGGAAAATTACTGCGACATTTTAACCTTGCTATTCTTTCGGAGTCTCAGAAATTAGCAAACCACTTGGGAGTCCCAGCAGCGCTTGATCTCCCGGGTTGCCCATTGTTGGCATGGCGGCTGCTATACTATTTAGGTTTGAAGATCTACTTTATAGTTGGGACAGCCTCGTGTGGAACCTGACTTCTCGGGTCCTGGGGACTGGTCGGTTCCGAAACCTGCCGGTGGTGCGGCTCATGTTGAAACCATGGTGCATCTCCAGAGCTGTATACCAGGTAGGGTGACCTCATTTAAAATACAGAAAGCAAATCCTGCGCTCGATCTCCTAGGGTGGCATTTCTTAAGCATTGTTGTATTGTGAGCCAGTAGTCTAATGTAGTGCATAACTAAACCCACAAATGCATTGTCTCAAGATGTTTGTTTGTTCCATGAGAATTTCACCTTTCTTCCACAGAGCTCAACATAGGGTGTGTTTATGGGGTGTGCTTCTGCTAAGCAACTCATAGCCCAATCCTTCCTTCCTTCCTTCCTTCCTTCCTTCCTTCCTTCCTTCCTTCCTTCCTTC
>JAJKFI010038051.1:0-16597 GCA_029204185.1 Lerista edwardsae
GTAAGTAAGTAAGTAAGTAAGTAAGTAAGTAAGTAAGTAAGTAAGTAGGTAAGCAAGCAAGTAAGTAAGTAACCAACTAGCTAACTAAAAAGGAAATACTTTTTTACCCAGCAGGTAATTAATCTGTGGAACTCCTTGCCACAGGAGATGGTGGTGGCATCTAGCCTAGATGCCTTTAAAAGGGGACGGGTCAGATTTCATTGCAGGCTACAGGCCAGGATGGTTAGTGCAACCTCCTTACTTTAGAGGTAGGCTACCTCAGAGTGCTGAATGCAGGGGAGTGACAATGAGATGCACTAGTTGTCTTGTGTGTTCCCTGAGGCACCTGGTGGGGCCACTGTGAGATGCAGGAAGCTGGACTAGATGGGCCCTTGGCCTGATCCAGCGGGGCTCTTCTTAGGTTCTTATGACCTTAACTTTCCAGCACTGATGATGCCAGGTCAATAGGGTGCACACTAAATCCTGCAAAAGGGGGGGGGAGTCATGGAGGCTTCCCTTAGGAAAGAGAGCATTTGTCCCCTTCCCTAGGGGCTGCATTGGCCGTGGAAGGTTGCTTAGGATTGGGCTGTCATTCTCATACATCGGGGTCTCCAACTACAGCCCGGGGACCAAATCCCGCCCGCCACAAGTCTTTATCCAGCCCGCAGCAACTTAAACTGACATTTTTACTCATTATATGCAATTTCTCAGGCATTGTTTCTTTGCAAATGTCACATTTCATACCATGCCAATTACAAGAAAGATCCAAGTAAAACTTAATCATCCGTTTACATTTCATTCAGGGTGCAATCCCAGGGCGCCCTGTGGCCGACACAAGTTGCTTGCATTGGCCTTGCAGTGTCACGGACATGCCGTAAAGCACATTCATGCCAGCACTTGTGGTGCGTGGCTGACACAGGCAGTTGCATTGGCCCAGAAGCGCCGTAGACAACCCCAGGTAAACTGCTCGTGTGCTGGCCGAGTTTGACCAGCTCATGGGCTTCTCTGAGTGGGGAGAAGGTGGGAAGGGGGGTGGAACAGGATGGGAGTAGGTTGTTCCAGTGGGCAGGACAGCCCGAGGAGGTGGGTGGAGGGTGGATGCGAGGCCACATCCAAAGCCCCAGCCCCAGCCCGCACGGCCCCAATTCAGGCCAGTGCAGGAGGCTTGAACTTGCGCCTGCAATTTTGCAGGCACAGATCAGAGTAGTCCTAGTAAGCTGCATGCAGCTTAGCTTACCATGGGGCAAGGGGACATTCATCGCTACTGCTACTGCTGCCTCCTAACTTCGTTAGGATCAGTGATGTCATGCACCCACTACGCCCCGGTATGCAGGTACCTGTTGCTGGCTGAGCTGGCCCCGCCCACTGGAAGCTGGCCCGCCCAGTAGAAGCGGGCAGGCAAGCAGTGTGGTGGTGGCGGCGGCAGCGGAGTGAGGGAGACCCAGCAGCAAGAGTGAAGGTAGGCTGCCTGGGGGTTGATCTTTTTTTGATCCAGCGCCGGGCCGCCCGGCAAGCTCCTTCCCAGCGCTGGAATGGGCGCCCACGTGGTCGCGCGACCACGTGGTCGCCCGATCCAGTGCCGGGCCGACCGGCAGGACTTCCTTGTCAAAACCTCACTTCCTGCGATGATGTCACTTCCGGCTATGACGTCACTTCCGGTGGGCGGATCCCAACAAGTGCCAATCAAAAGTGAGTACCAGTTCCTAAATTATTTGAATGACATCACTGGTTAGGATGCAGTGCAGGTCAGCAGGATCACCTGCATGACTAGCTGCAGGGGTAGGAGCAGGTGGGAAGCACCATGTTGGAGTCGGTCCCCAGAGTCCTCTGCACCATCACAGAGAACCCTGGGGAGCATGGAACACATTCTAAATTTTGTGCAGGGTGGCTGTGTAGGAAAAGGCGCACTCTCACCCGGTGCTTTCGGTCTGGTCAGTGCCACTGCCACGCACAAAGTGAGGTGTGACTCCCTATTTTGCAGTGTCTCCCTATCCCTTCAGTTACCCTCCCCACAGCATTTCTGCCTTCAGGCCAGCCTGATTTAGAGGGTAATTCAGAGGCAGATCTAAGGGAGGGCAAAGCTCTAAGTTCTGCAAGAAGCCTCACCTTGCAGTGGAAATCACTCCTCTCCTGCACCGTTTTAGCCAATCCTCACAGGGAAAAGCAACATCTTGGTGTTGCTTACTGGCTACAGCAGCAAGGGAGAGGCGGGATTTACATGACAGGGTAAGGCTTCTTGCAACACTTAGAGCTTTGCTCTCCCTGTAGATCCGCCTCTGGGGTAATTTGAAAGTCTGTGGCCTGTGTCTGTTGTGAAGTGGCATTAGCTTCCTCCTCCTTTCCTCCTCCCCTTGGTCGTGAATTGGCCAGCTAGTTAGGGCATGCTCTGCTGAATCACTCATCCAAACTACAATACTGTGGATGTACCAATAAAGCTGGCCCATGGACACCATGATGGAAGTGTTCCTTGTGCTGTCAGTCAAAACCCACTCAACCCCAGAAGCACCCCAATTTTGCAAGAGTAAAATGGTGCACTGTTTCAGCTTACGTAACTCCTTTGCGGCGGATGGCTTTGCACCACATGCATCACTTTGTGGACTCATTATGTCCCTGATTGGCGTTTTTTTATGCACTAGTGTTATTTTGTCTATATTTGGTTATTGCAAACACACCAGCAAACCCAGTGGCAGTCCTGGGGCTTGTGCCATCCCAGGACCACCCTCCAAGCTGCCGCCACTCCCCATGACCCATAAGTAATTGCAGTGAAGTGACTGCATCACCGAAATCACTTTTGGAATCCCACCAAGAGTGGCACCAGGCTGCCTCCTCCACTGTGCCACTCTGGGCTTCCTCCCCACATTTTTGTAAAGGGGGAAAAGAGGCGATGTCATGGCAAAGCCAATAGCAGTGCCCTCCTCCTCCTCTAATTTTTTTTTTTTTAATCGGAGGAGGCAAGCACCACTTGTAGCAGCATACAGAAGCTCCAGTGGAGGGTGGGCTGCCCTTCAGATCAGCGGGAAACTATGCTGACAATGGCTGTGAGCTCACAATCGGCTTCCTGGCGATCTAAGACTCGCCCTCTTTCCTGCCCTTTAAACAAAGTGGGCGGCCCTAAGATTGGGGCAGGACCAGCGATGGGATCTACAAATGAACAAGGGGAACGCTGGGTGGGACTTACGTGGGGCTTCAGCGTGATTGGCTGTCCGTCTGTAGCGTTCCGCAGCTGTCCTGGCCCTAGGGGGGCTGCCCCCAGTTAGCGCGCCCCCCCCCGCTGCTCGCCCAGGCACCCGGCGCGACCTTCACCTGTCCCCCGCGGCGAGCAGGAGCCCCCCCCCCGAGGCCAGGGCAGCTGCGGAACGCTACGGACGGGCTGCCACTCAAGCGGAAGTCCCGCCTACGTTCTGCCCAGTGCTCCCCTTGTTCATTTGTAGATCCCATCGCTGGGCAGGACTGTGCTGCCAGTAGCTGGAAGCCACTGTCGAGGCGGTTCCAGGCCAAAAAGGGCAGCAAGGGGAGCGGGTCACAGTGCCACCCCTTGCTGGGTGGTGCCCCGGGGCATTTGCCCCCCTCTACACACACACACCCAGGTTAGCTACTGAGCAAACCTACCTCTTGGGTGTGAGGCTGTCCTGGGGCAGCTGCCCAAAATGACTAGCTCTCCCCTTTTTGCTGTAAGGTCTAGTGAAGCTCACTGTGTGACATCAGCTCACAGCCAGTTGCCTGCCACACTCCACATTGTTGGCTGCTGTTTGGCAGGGGGACTCACAATATGATGAGGTTGTGTCATCCAGTGTGTCTTACAAGCTGTTACAAGGAAGAAGGGAGAACCGGACCAGCGGCTGCTGTTTCCAACCACAGCTCTGGGTCTTCCATCACATCCAGTTCTGTTTACCATTAAGCTGACAAAGACATGACTTTCACCACACAATGCTGAATGAAGTTATAAAACGTCATGCTTAAATGGAAGTAGATAAAAGGAGAACTGTGCTCCTCATTTTAAACCTAACGCAATCCTTTCCTCTAGGGTGCAAGAGACCCATTTTATTGTTTGGTTTTCCTTTTTTTTTCTGTGCCGTTTTCCTGAGAGGAGATCTGCTTCACTGAATGAGTGGGGGGCCTGCGATAATGTAAGACTGCAGGGTTTACTTCCAAATAATTGGACATTTTTGGGAACTCACTCCCCCCCCCCCGCTGGGTAGGGATGGAAAACACCAAACTTTGTATGAAAGAGCCTTACGTAACAAGAGTTCCGTTGGGACCCTCCGCCCAATTTTCTGCCAGCAAGATCTCAGGCATTAATTGCGACATTAATACACATCTGTTCTGCGGGAAAGAACAACATGAAAACTTGGAAGGGCTGGAGCTGAAAGGTATTGTTGCGTTCTCCCTCCTTCCCTGAGCAGTGAGCAATTCCAGGGACAGCTCAATGGGGTTTTATTCCCTTTTGAATGAGACTTATGGCAGGTTTCTGGTATCTGTTTATTTACACACTGCCCTGTTCATTATGGAGAAGCAGGCAGGCAGCAGTGTAAAACAACATCCATTGACAACCCCACCAAAAATCAAACCCACCCCCAATGAAAAGCAAAGCAGCACCTGCTTGGAGACCTCCCAAGGCCACTTCCAGCCACCTGCAAAGTTCAGATCAGTTCCCCCCATTGCTGGATCCTGTGTAGCACATCCAACTGTTTTTTCTCGGCCTCACATGTGCTGCAGAGCACTGCTCTCAGCCGCCCTCAGGTCGATGTGTGCGTCTTGGCTGCTTGACAAGAACAGGTGGTAAGGTGTGTCTCCATGCCATGAAAAGCTTCGTTTGTTGCTCTGTGCTACATCAATAAGTTATCTGAGCAGTGATTTTCAGTGTTTTTCTTATCCTGGCATACTCTCTATGTCTATGGTCTTCTCTATGGTCTTTTTCTATGGTCTTCTCTATGGTCTTTGTCTATGGTCTTCTCTATGGTCTTGTAATGCCACTTCTGCCTTCCAGGAGACTTTTCCAACAGAGCAGAGGAGAGACAAAAGCTGAGCTGGTAAAAAAAAGAGACAATGTGTTACTATAGACCAGGGGGCTCCAAACTCTGGCCCACGGGCCAGATCCAATGCCCTCTGTTTCCTTCCCCTGGGTGACCCAAGTTTATCGTTCCACTGGGGAGCATGGTGACAGCCATGCCTACAGTTCCCAGGTGTCCCTGTGGCCAGCTACTTCCACATTTGGTCACCCCAGCAGGCTGAGTGCCCGGTGTTCTGGTCAGGTGCAGCTGTCCGTGGGGACACCTGAGGACTGTAGGTGCGGCTGTCACTATGTTCCATGGCAGAACAGTAAGTTGGGTTGCGCCGTGAAGCCTTTTTACTGTTGTGGCAGTCTTCAGTTTGGTGACCGCTGCTATAGACAGTTGTCCTTGAAACAGAACTGCAGAACCCAGAAGACGTTTTCAGCAATTTTCAACTGCTGAGCTTCAAACACCCACTGCACACCAGCAGACCTTTCGTGGCACGCCAATGTGCCACGGCACACCAGCTGAAAATCATTGTCTTAAAGGCTGGAGAGAGTATTTTTCTTCTGGTCAATTGGCAACCCTTGCAGGTAGGGAAATGAAATAAAAGCCATTTGTTCACACATGCAAATCATTATTTTATTTATTATTATTTTTATTTGGATAATTTATATCCTGCCTTTTCCGTGCCAAAATGCCCCAGGTGGCTTACATGGGGCAGGCTAGTTTAAACCACCATTTTTCAATGGTGTTTTTACAAATATATACAGTATTCTGTGATTCACCAAATCCTCAGTCCCAGATGTCGCCTTCACAGTGTGGTTCTCTCCTCTGGCTGCCTGCCATCGAGCCTCAGCAGGCAATCGTATGTCCAGCCTGGACAGGTCCTCGAAGTCGTACTCCGTTCTTTTGCTGGCTGGCCTTCTCACACATTCCCCTGCAACCAGTGACGGGATTTGGGAATGAGGAAGCGGAACGCTGGGCGGGACTTACGCGTGATTGGCTGCCCGTCCATTCTGTTCCGCGGCTGCCCTGGCCTCGGCGGGGCACCTGCTCGCCGGGGGGGGGATGGGTGGGGGGCACGCTGGGTGCCTGGGCGAGCAGCGGTGGGGCACACCAACCGGGGGCAGCCCCCCCGAGGCCAGGGCAGGCAGCAGAATGGAACGGACGGGCTGCCAATCACGCGTAAGTCCTGCCCAGCGTTCCGCTTCCTCATTCCCAGATCCCGTCACTGCCTGCAACCCTCACTTGCAGTGACTAATCAGTTCATCAGCACAGCACCTCTGTCCTGTCACAACGGGTACAGCAGCTTGTCACAGCCTGTCATTCCATCTCCCATCCAAAAACATGACCACAGATTCTCCTGCTTAATTTCAGGAAGTACTGGCAGCTGAACCATCAGGCTACACCTCCAGCATCATTATGCAGCTGCAGTTGTTAATACAAATGCAAAGCAGCCCATAGCAAGCATCTCATCTATAAACAAACAAACCCAACCCTTCTGCAGTTCTGCTTACTTATATCACCAGTTCAGTGCTGATTTCATAGGCTCAAACTCAGTTCTTTCTTATTTCCCTTCAAACTGGACAGGGCAATTGTGTATTTGCTGAACATATGTTTGCCCCACTTGCCTCTAAAGTAGAAGCTTTTAATACAAAAAGAGGAGAAGGAATAAAATCTTGCTTGAGGAGAAGAGGAATAAAATCTGCCTTTACCGCACTGCACTCCATTGCTTTTCAATAGTCTTTCCGCAGTTGACTGGAAGTGAGCCAAACAGGGAGATCAGCCAAGCGCAGCTTTAATGTGGGGTTGCTCCAAGGGTCTAACTGGTCCGCATGAGAATCCTGGAGTACTGTGTACAGTTCTGGTCGCCACATCTCATAAAGGACACTGTGGAACTGGAAAAGGTGCAGAAGAGAACAACCAAAATGATTACTGGGCTGGGGAACCTCCCTTATGAGGAAAGGCTACAGCATTTGGGGCTCTTCAGTCTAGAAAAATGGCATCTGAGGGGGGGACATGATGGGCAGCCCAATCCTAAGCTGCACTGGAGCAGGTGTGCTCCAGCCTGTATCCAGCACAGCTTTCAGGGAGGCTCCCCAGTGCAAGGGCACATCCCCAGTGATGGTATCTGGTAATCAGGATCCGGAACGCTGGGCGGGACTTATGTGTGATTGGCAGCCCATCTGTTCCATTCCGCCGCCTGCTTGCCCACCGCGCAGGCTGCCCTGGCCTCGGAGGGGGCGCCTGCTTGCCAGGGGGATGGGTGGGGGGCGCGCTGGGTGCCTGGGCGAGCAGCGGTGGGGCGTGCCAACCAGGGGCAGCCCACGCGGCGGGCGGGCGGGCGGGCGGGCGGGCGGCAGAACGGAACGGGCGGGCTGCCAATCACACGTAAGTCCCGCCCAGCGCTCCGGATCCTGATTACCAGATACCATCACTGCACGTCCCCTATGGGCTCCTTGGATCTGGGCTGCACAGCCTGAGTTGGTGGTGTACGTGGTTCCTCCCCTCCTTTTATCTTCTCAACAGCCCTATGAGGTATGTGAGGCTGAGACAGACTGGCCCAAGGTCACCCAGGAAGCTTCGTGATTGAGCAGGGATTTGAACCAGTGGTGTCATTCAAATGATTTAGGAACAGGAACTCACTTCTGATTGGCACTTGTCGGGAACCCGGAACCAGCCACAGAGCCCGTTAGGATCCGGAACGCCCGTTCTGGTCCGTTCCCCCTGAATGACATCACTGATTTGAACCCTTTTTTATTTGATATGCCAAGGTCTGAACCTTGACCCATCTGCACACAGAGCATTTCCGCTGAGCTGTGGACCCAGGACATCACTTTGTAAGTGTGGTTGTGCCAATGAACCAGCCCTACGAGGAAAACGCAAATGTCTTCCATTTGGGAGAATGACTCTACGTAGACAGATGCTCTTGGTGAAAAGGGGATTAATCATCATTAGTGTTTCCCAAACTGTGTGGCAGAACCCATTTGGTGGGTCATAACCTGATGTCAGGTGGGTTGCGGAAAGGTGGAAGCCACCATCAAAAAGGCTGCAGACCTTACTCTTGCTCTATTCCTTTGGTGAGTGTTAACAGTTTGAATTTTCATATGAGTTTTTTTTAAGTTTTGTTTTTAGTTCAGCGCTTCTGCATAATAATTTATCCTAATCTTGCTTTCTATCAGGGATGTTTCATGGATGTGCATGAATGCCAATTTGCATTCCAGGAGTATCATTTGATTATGTCACAATGACAGCATTTCCTCTTTGATGATACCAATTCCAGCTGTGACATCACTTGCAGTTAATGACTTCACTTTCATTGGTCCCAACAGTGAGTGTCATTCTAAAAAGTAGGTCCCGGTCTAAAACATTTAAGACCCACTGCAGTCTAGTATAGGAGGCCTTTTGATGAGTTTTCCCATTCTTCTATATGCCTGAAGATATTTTATTATACTTTGCAATTATTAGGCACCCAGGGCTGAGTGCTTCTATGGAGACCAGGTTGATAGATGTACCTGAGAAAGACGAGGCCTGAAATAGTAAATGTACCATTTAACTTTTGCAAAAACTAGAGTTCTTGATTTACAACTCTGTCATTGATGAGATAAATGTGAGATTTTCCTGTAGATGCATTTCCGTTTGCTCTCAGGCATTGGGTATTAATGTTCCACATTAATCTACACAGTTATGAGATTATAAAACTTGCAGCAATGGAGATTGAAAACTAGAAGGAGCTTAGTGCATTGCTAACAAGTGAGTATAATGAGAGTGCAACCTGATTCCAAAATGTCATCTTAGTGTAAATGAGGAGCAAGTCCCCTTAATCCAAAGAGCCCAGAACTATCTTTATTCCTGTGGAGAAAACTGGATAATCTTCCTGTTACAGGAAAATCAGGATAGGAGGCATGCAAGAGGACAAAGAGAAGGACAAGAGTAGCACCAAGAAAAAAACATGGAAATATCCTGGGTCCAGTTCTTGATTCTGTTTCGAAAACATGGAGCAGGCTAACATCTATGTGCCAGACTCCCTGATGCCAAGATTGGTCCAAACGCGCTTTATGGTGCATTTGCAACACTCCAGGGTTGGCACAAGGGACTTGTGCCAGTCTGACTCCAGGTTAGGATTGCACCCTAAATATAATTAAAATTAAATGAAATAGATGAAATAGATTAGCTCCTCTAGTCTTTTCACCTTTTGAAGGTGACCCTACTCAAGGATAAAGTTGGAGAAATGTAACATCACTTAAGGATGATGAAGAGCGAAAATACTCAGGGACCAATCCTTTCCAACTTTCCAGTGCTGCTGTAGCCATGTCAATGGGGCACACATTGCATCCTGTGCGGGGGGACAGATAGGACTGGGGGCCTCCTCAAGGTAAGTGAACATTTGTTCATTCACGTTGGAACTGCATTGGTGCTGAAAAGTTGGATAGGATTTAGCCCTAGACTCACAGCGCAATCCTATTGCGCCCATTGCGTTGACGCTACATCATAGTGTCGATGCAAGGGGCGGAGTACCACCACGGGGGCACTGATCGGCACCTCCACGTCAGCGCTAGAGCAACGGGACTGGTGCTGCAGGCAGGGCTGGTCCCATTTCACTTGCACTGAGCCTCTCTTGTGTTGGCTGAAGCCAGCCGGCGCAAGGGAAGCTCCGCACTGAGGCGCAGCGGGATTGGTGGTGGGAGGGAGACTGTGGGCAGGATGAGGGTGAATCGTGGGCAGGCTTGGGAGGCGGCGGCCATACGGCCGCGTCCTGAGCCCATCTGGGAGGCCGCATAACCTTTATTCAGGCCATATGGTCTCCTCGGCTCTGCGCCTGCGATTTAGCAGGCGCAGAGCCGAGGAGCGCATAGGGAAGGCTGGAGTCTCCCCTACGGAAAGGGAGCAAACGCTCCCTTGCAGTGGGAAAGCTGCAGCCTCTCCTAAGCAGCACTAGGATATGGTGCTGGCCAGTGGTGTCATCTAAATGATTTAAGAACAGGTACTCACTTTTGATTGGCACGTGTCGGGACCCGCCCACCGGAAGTGACATCATAAGCCGGAAGTGATGTCGTGGCAGGAAGTGACATGAAAAAAGCCCTTTTTGAGGCCTCAGATGATTTTAAACTGACCCAACAGT
The DNA here is from genome assembly GCA_029204185.1 of Lerista edwardsae. Lineage (NCBI taxonomy): Eukaryota > Metazoa > Chordata > Lepidosauria > Squamata > Scincidae > Lerista > Lerista edwardsae. The sequence goes on from JAJKFI010038051.1 coordinate 10,096, forward strand.
TGCAACAGTATTCCACAGCACCCCCAGAACATGTTAAGGCGGCCTGGCATCATGTTAAAACCCCAGAGCAACTCATTTTTCAGTGGCAAGGAAAGGAAAGGCTCCGCTCGCTGCCTGCCTGCCTGCCTGGCTCTGAGAACATGCAGGCAACTCAAACATGCAGGAAATTCAAACGTTGCAGAGGGTGGAGTCGACGAGTGGGCGGGCGAATGGGCGGGGCCAGCTGTAATCCTAGAAACCGGTACTCGCGTACCCCCGCGTGCCCCCTGCATGACATCACTGGTGCTGGCCCGTCGGCCTTGCCAGTCCGGCGCTGCTAAGGATTGCACCATAATATAGGGTGCAATCCTCAACTAGAATTAGACCAGCCCAAGTCACTTCTGCTGGACCAAGAGCCATAAAATGCATTTGGATCACTCTCAGAATCTGGGAGATTGGCGCATATCCATGTGCTGAACTTCTTGACTTTGAGAGTGCAATCCTAACCTGGAGTTGGGCTGGCACAATTAGGCCAGCAAAGTTTGGCCGGCACAATGGCCACCATAAAGGGTGTTTGGACCACTCTCAAGAGTCAGGCGCACATGATTGTAACCCCACGATAGGAGAGGAGAAGGAACATTTTCACACTGAAAGAAGAAACGCTGTTGTTGAACCACTTGTTAATGGCGGAGTGATGTATCCAAGCATTACCGGGGGACCAGATGGGTGTTTGTTCCAGTTAAGGAGATGTAAGACTCCACGATTGTGGAATGGACGCTTGTTGATACAGAATGAGCCACTAGCAGCGTTTTTTTTTTGTTTTGTTTTGTTGTAACATTTTAGGTCTATGTGGACAAATTGTCCTTAGAACATTGTAACACAGTCTTGAACTCTGTGGAGGTGAATGTATTGTATTCAGTGGAAGTTCTCTCCAGCAGAATGTAAAAAAAGTCTGGACTCTCTAAGGGTGCAATTCGAACCTGGAGTTAGGCCAGCAGAGTTAGGACAGCAAAGTTTGGCCAGCACAAGGGATACCATAAAGTAATTTTGAACCACTCTCGGAGTCAGAGAGGGCAGCACACAGACATGCGCCCTCCTCCCTGACTCCGAGAGTGGTCCAAACGAGCTTTACGGTGTCCCTTGTGCTGGCCAAACTTTGCTGGCCTAACTGTGCCAGCCTAACTTCAGGTTAGGATTGTGCTCTAAATGTGACGGGAGCAACAGTGTGCTTTTTTCCACAGCACTTGGCCTAGAAAACAAGCAAACTCTGCAGCCACCCTGGAGACTCCTCAGACTTTATGGTTACATGTTTCAGCTTTTATGAGACTCAAACAGCTTTTCTTCAAGAAGGAAAAAAAAGTTGCAGAAAGGGATAATTAGCCCCAAATGTTTCACAAAGTGTTCCACTCTCTCTCTCTCTCTCTCTCTCTCTCTCTCTCTCTCTCTCTCTCTCTGTGTGTGTGTGTGTGTGTGTGTGTGTGTGTGTGTGTGTGTGTGTGTGTAAACCTCTCATTCATTGTGGGCATAGAAAAGAGGTTTGGGGGAAAAGAACACATTTCAAATGTTGACTGCCAGAAAAATAATCTGATACAATGATTAAAACAAAAAAATCTGTCTGAGAAAGCAAAGGAGCTGCACCTGGCTGTCTTTTCTCAGCTATATTTGAGAAAGTACTAGAGGCTCATTAAGGTTTTGGCTGAATCTTTTTCACTGGGCACATTAAAGTTTACTTTGGGCTTTATGATCTTTCTTTGCTGGGGTTTTTCTAGAAGTAGCATGGGCCTTTCAGTCTTGGCAAAAGCCTACTGTCTTACTTTGCCTTCCCATTTGCCAACTCAGGGCTCAATCCTAACCTGGAGTTAGGCCGGCACAGTTAGGCTAGCAAAGTTTGGCTGGCACAAGGGACAGCCATCAAGTATGTTTGGACCACTCTCAGAGTCAAAGAAGCCAGCACACAGATATGCACCATCCTTCCTGACTTTGACAGAGTTCCAAACATGCTTTACGGTGTCCCTTGTGCCAGCCAAACTTTGCTGGCCTAACTGTGCTGGCCTAACTCCACGTTAGGATTGTGCCCTCAGACTGGATACCAAATCAATTGATCTCACCTGCCACTAGGGCAAGCCAGAAGTGAATAGCAGGTGTATCTAGACAGGACATAGAAGTAGATGGCTGGTGTGCTGAGGTGCCAAATCAGAATGAACGTATGTACAGTTGGATGTACACAGGGGTTATGTTCTGGTATCCCCTGTGGATACATAATCCATGGATACTGGAGTCTGAATTGGGAAGCCCAATCTTAACCTGCACCGGAACAGGCAGAGCATGTTAGGTGGTAGCTGGAGAGTCCAGTTCCTTACCAGCGCACTTACCATATCAAATCAAAAGAATTCAAACGAAAGCCCTCTCAACTGGATTCGACAGTACTAGGTGTGCATATTGCCAGGATGAAACCCCGGGAAACTCCGAGTACCAGAAGTGGGCCATTTACAAGATGCCATTCTGAGAATAGGCCAAAATGCATTGAAAAGTCCTATACGTAAACTGCGCCAGTCCCAAGCTCGGACACAGTCCAACCACAGGTATGACTGCAGTTTTTCTCAGAGCTGGGTGTGCACATTGCAGGAAAGGCAGTCCGGGAACTTTGGAGTACCCGGGGTGGGCCATTTCCACCAGGTCCCAATCTGTAAATGGGCCAAAATGCATGCAAAATCCTAAAACCTCAGACTATAAGGGAATATTTTACCATTACTCCAGGGTAAGCCCAAATAGAGCTACCCAAAACTGCGCCAGCAAAATTGCTGGCACAAACTCTAGCGGTCCATGTACGGCTGACTAGGCTGGGGATGGGGGTTATGATCTGACCTAAGTGGCAGATTATGGCTCCACCTCCCCCCCTCCTGGGCTGGCCTGCCAATGGGTCTCCCTATTCTCCCTTGCTGGCCAAGCTCAGTCTGCCTTACCAGTCACTGGATCCTTGCACAGGCAGGCCAGCATGCGTTCTCGTGCCAGCCTAGCCAACCCTGAAGTGGCGCAGACAGCTCATTAGCGACACAACCAGCACAGCACAGGGTGCATGCACCGGCCTATCTGGATGATCCCTGTAAAAACAAAAAAGCACCAAAATCAGGGTTCCTATCTTTTTGCAGTCAAGGCATGCTGTTTCCCAACCTGTAGAGCTGTTCTATCCAGTAATGGCATCTAAATGATTTAGCAACAGGTACTCACTTTTGATTGGCACTTGTGTCAGGGCCCGCCCTCCGGAAGTGAGGTCATAGCCGGAACCCAGGAACTGCCCCCAGGAACTGCCGCGCCTCCTTGGGAGGGAGCCCCAGGCAGCCTACCTGCTCACGCTGCTGCTGCCGTTGGTCTCCCTCGCTCCGCTGCCTGCCTGCCTGCCCGGCTCTGAGAACATGCAGGCAACTCAAATGTGCAGGCAATTCAAACGTTGCAGGGGGCGGAGCGGAGTGCTGACGGAGTTGACGAGTGGGCGGGCGAATGGGCAGGGCCAGCCCTAATCCTAGGAACGGGTACTCGCGTACCCCCACGACCCGCTACATGACATGTCTGACTGAAATATCCACTTCCGGGTCTCAAGAACATTCCTTTCTTTTCCCAGGTTCATCCCAGAATGCAAAGGATTTAAATTTGGACTCTGGTGGAATCCACTGGAATCCATGGCAAATCAAATCCATGGATGCCAGACCTGCAGATATTGGGATCTGACTCTATTACAGTGGTTCACAAACTGTGGGTCAGGACCCACCAGTGGGTGGCGAAGCACCTACGGCAGCCATATGAAAAATATGGGAAGATGGGACCCTGGAAAGGGGGAGGGCTGTGTGGTTGTTTGGCTTGTGTTAATGTTGTAAATAGGCTTTTTCCTTCCTGATTCATGTTGCTATTGAAAAATGGCTGAGAAATAACTTATTGCTGCATTCTCAGGAAAGCAACAAACTCTGGCATCACTGTGATGTCACTTCTGGTCATACCATCACTTCTGGTGGGTCCCAGACAGATTGTCATTCTAAAAAGGGGGTCCCATTGGTAAAAGGTCTGAGAACCACTGCTCTGTTACACTGGCATTCCACCTACTCACGAAGTTTCATGTGCATACAAACAAGCTTTTAAACAGGGCTTGCATGGTTTGCTTGTCTTTTCAATTCTGTAGAGTGAGTTTGAAGACTCCTCCTCCTTCACACTGCATCAGAAGACTGACCTATCTGTGATTCAGCCACTGGTTGAGTGGTCCATCTTCCCCCCCCCCCCCCCCCGTGTATCAGGTGGCCTGTCTGCCTTTTTTCGTTTTGGAAAATGCTGTGTGAGCCTGCATTCGTGTAGAATCTCTGTGGCTTTATTCTATTTTTTAGAGGAAATTTAAGTTGCTACATTACTCCAGGGCTAAGTGGGTGTCTGATGTTGGAGGTGCCAGACAATCTGTGCTGCACTCGGCTGGCATTTGCTGCACAAAGTGGTAGAATTCTTTTTTTTTTCTTTTTTTGCAAAGCTCGGCTGTACTGAAATGGAGACATCTGGAAATCTCACTGTACTGTGGGTGTGCTTCCATAGCAGCTCTGCCATTCAAGTGAATGTACAGTTGCATACTCCCATAAGTGATCTTTTACTGCAGTGACAGTGCTGTGATGTAGGTTAGGGCAAGAGACAATGAACGCTGCCAACCAGGGTTTCATAGTTAGGAAGAAGAGAAAATAATCTTGTGACTCCTTAAAGGCCAATACAATTGTTGTGTATTTGGGTAGGGAAATAAAACTGTTTTGCAAAGCTTATAAAATGAAAGAGCACACGCTGAAAGCAGAAATACTGCAGATCAGCAATTCTCAAACTGTGGGTCACGACCTACAAGTGGATTGCAACCCAATTTTTGGTGGGTCACAGGGCCAGTGCAACTCGGATGCGCCAGAATTCCTTGCAGCTTCTGGTTAGCACCAGCATGCAGCCCACTTTGTGGACTGTGTCACGCCCCAGAATGCCTTGCAGCCGTTCTGGGACACAACATGACTGCCACAGCCAACAAAGTGGCTCACAGTGGTAAAACGTTTTGAGAACTGCTGCTGTAGCTGATACATCATAACAGTGAAGGAGTCTGAGTGTGAGTTTCCGGCATCCAAACCACTGTTGCTGCTATACCACAAAGGTAACAGTAATGGCAACAGCTAAGGTGTAAGGTCTCATTTGGAGCCATTCTGCAGTGTGGGGAGGCCTGCAGAGAGGTCCACAAGCCTCCAGAGGGCCATAGGGTTCATAGCAGTAAGTAAAAACTGCTTTTTGTATCGGCGGTGGCACAATGACAAACGTGCAATTACTACTGAGTCTCTGCACCTGTGCTAGCCCCCTTGGTACTCAGTGGTCTCCTTTCCTCCGTGTAAAGGTTGGGGACCACTGCCTTAGATGGACTAAACTCCCTCTAAGGCAGCTTCATAGGTCTATGGAGAGATGTTGCTCTTTTCAATCTATATTTTTTATATTGGCAAGAGACATGCCCACGTCTTGGTTGGGCATTTTCCACTGGGCTCTTCAGGCCAAGCAAATACGGCGCCCTGTGGAGAAGTGACCTATTTTTTTCCCACGAGAAAGAGTTGAGCATCTTAGCCTGTGATACTCGAAAGGAGATGAGAGGGACTTAAAGCAGAAGAGAAGATGACTAACAAACATAGAGTCTATTATTGTCTTTAAATGGGGCTAAAGCTTCAAAACAATGACTCATTTGTGCTGCTGCTAAACTGCTTTTTTCGCATTCAAACGATGGCATCTCTTTGAGGGAAAATATAACTTCTGCGGTATTTGGCGTGAGAAGCGTTTGATACTGGAAAGGTACCTTTTCTTACAGCATCTGTTGTGACAGCCAGTCAAAAGCAGAAATGGATGAATTGGGTGCTAGTATCGATACAGTTACGAGCTAGTATCGATGAATTGGGTGCTAGTATCGAGCTAGACCCACTCGTGGGGTCTCGAGCCAATTTCAGGTGTGTCGTGGAGCACCAAGGGCAGCCATCATTGAAAATATGGGAAGATGGGACACTGGACAGTGGGAGGCTGTGGACTGTGTGGTTATTTTGGTTGTGTTAAGGTTGTAAATAAGCTTTTTTTTCCTTTTTTGATTCACTTTGCTATTAGAAAACAGCTGAGAAATAATCCAACTCATTGCTGCATTCTCAGGAAAGCAGCAGACTCTGGTCTCACAACGATGGCACTTCCAATCATGTTATCACTTCTGGTGGGTCCCAGACAGATTATCTTCTAAAAGGTGGGTCATTCTAAAAAGTGCTAAAAGATCAGTGGTATAGATCAGTGGTTCTCAAACGTTTTAGCACCGGGACCCACTTTTTAGAATGACCATCTGTCTGGGACCCACCAGAAGTGATGTCCTGGCTGGAAGTGCCATCATCAACCAATCAATCAACAGTATTTATATACCGCTTTTCAACACAAAGTTCACAAAGGGGTTTACAAACAAATACTACTACTACTACTACTACTACTACTACTACTACTACTACTACTA
>JAJKFI010038052.1:0-16593 GCA_029204185.1 Lerista edwardsae
GTAAGTAAGTAAGTAAGTAAGTAAGTAAGTAAGTAAGTAAGTAAGTAGGTAAGCAAGCAAGTAAGTAAGTAACCAACTAGCTAACTAAAAAGGAAATACTTTTTTACCCAGCAGGTAATTAATCTGTGGAACTCCTTGCCACAGGAGATGGTGGTGGCATCTAGCCTAGATGCCTTTAAAAGGGGACGGGTCAGATTTCATTGCAGGCTACAGGCCAGGATGGTTAGTGCAACCTCCTTACTTTAGAGGTAGGCTACCTCAGAGTGCTGAATGCAGGGGAGTGACAATGAGATGCACTAGTTGTCTTGTGTGTTCCCTGAGGCACCTGGTGGGGCCACTGTGAGATGCAGGAAGCTGGACTAGATGGGCCCTTGGCCTGATCCAGCGGGGCTCTTCTTAGGTTCTTATGACCTTAACTTTCCAGCACTGATGATGCCAGGTCAATAGGGTGCACACTAAATCCTGCAAAAGGGGGGGGAGTCATGGAGGCTTCCCTTAGGAAAGAGAGCATTTGTCCCCTTCCCTAGGGGCTGCATTGGCCGTGGAAGGTTGCTTAGGATTGGGCTGTCATTCTCATACATCGGGGTCTCCAACTACAGCCCGGGGACCAAATCCCGCCCGCCACAAGTCTTTATCCAGCCCGCAGCAACTTAAACTGACATTTTTACTCATTATATGCAATTTCTCAGGCATTGTTTCTTTGCAAATGTCACATTTCATACCATGCCAATTACAAGAAAGATCCAAGTAAAACTTAATCATCCGTTTACATTTCATTCAGGGTGCAATCCCAGGGCGCCCTGTGGCCGACACAAGTTGCTTGCATTGGCCTTGCAGTGTCACGGACATGCCGTAAAGCACATTCATGCCAGCACTTGTGGTGCGTGGCTGACACAGGCAGTTGCATTGGCCCAGAAGCGCCGTAGACAACCCCAGGTAAACTGCTCGTGTGCTGGCCGAGTTTGACCAGCTCATGGGCTTCTCTGAGTGGGGAGAAGGTGGGAAGGGGGGTGGAACAGGATGGGAGTAGGTTGTTCCAGTGGGCAGGACAGCCCGAGGAGGTGGGTGGAGGGTGGATGCGAGGCCACATCCAAAGCCCCAGCCCCAGCCCGCACGGCCCCAATTCAGGCCAGTGCAGGAGGCTTGAACTTGCGCCTGCAATTTTGCAGGCACAGATCAGAGTAGTCCTAGTAAGCTGCATGCAGCTTAGCTTACCATGGGGCAAGGGGACATTCATCGCTACTGCTACTGCTGCCTCCTAACTTCGTTAGGATCAGTGATGTCATGCACCCACTACGCCCCGGTATGCAGGTACCTGTTGCTGGCTGAGCTGGCCCCGCCCACTGGAAGCTGGCCCGCCCAGTAGAAGCGGGCAGGCAAGCAGTGTGGTGGTGGCGGCGGCAGCGGAGTGAGGGAGACCCAGCAGCAAGAGTGAAGGTAGGCTGCCTGGGGGTTGATCTTTTTTTGATCCAGCGCCGGGCCGCCCGGCAAGCTCCTTCCCAGCGCTGGAATGGGCGCCCACGTGGTCGCGCGACCACGTGGTCGCCCGATCCAGTGCCGGGCCGACCGGCAGGACTTCCTTGTCAAAACCTCACTTCCTGCGATGATGTCACTTCCGGCTATGACGTCACTTCCGGTGGGCGGATCCCAACAAGTGCCAATCAAAAGTGAGTACCAGTTCCTAAATTATTTGAATGACATCACTGGTTAGGATGCAGTGCAGGTCAGCAGGATCACCTGCATGACTAGCTGCAGGGGTAGGAGCAGGTGGGAAGCACCATGTTGGAGTCGGTCCCCAGAGTCCTCTGCACCATCACAGAGAACCCTGGGGAGCATGGAACACATTCTAAATTTTGTGCAGGGTGGCTGTGTAGGAAAAGGCGCACTCTCACCCGGTGCTTTCGGTCTGGTCAGTGCCACTGCCACGCACAAAGTGAGGTGTGACTCCCTATTTTGCAGTGTCTCCCTATCCCTTCAGTTACCCTCCCCACAGCATTTCTGCCTTCAGGCCAGCCTGATTTAGAGGGTAATTCAGAGGCAGATCTAAGGGAGGGCAAAGCTCTAAGTTCTGCAAGAAGCCTCACCTTGCAGTGGAAATCACTCCTCTCCTGCACCGTTTTAGCCAATCCTCACAGGGAAAAGCAACATCTTGGTGTTGCTTACTGGCTACAGCAGCAAGGGAGAGGCGGGATTTACATGACAGGGTAAGGCTTCTTGCAACACTTAGAGCTTTGCTCTCCCTGTAGATCCGCCTCTGGGGTAATTTGAAAGTCTGTGGCCTGTGTCTGTTGTGAAGTGGCATTAGCTTCCTCCTCCTTTCCTCCTCCCCTTGGTCGTGAATTGGCCAGCTAGTTAGGGCATGCTCTGCTGAATCACTCATCCAAACTACAATACTGTGGATGTACCAATAAAGCTGGCCCATGGACACCATGATGGAAGTGTTCCTTGTGCTGTCAGTCAAAACCCACTCAACCCCAGAAGCACCCCAATTTTGCAAGAGTAAAATGGTGCACTGTTTCAGCTTACGTAACTCCTTTGCGGCGGATGGCTTTGCACCACATGCATCACTTTGTGGACTCATTATGTCCCTGATTGGCGTTTTTTTATGCACTAGTGTTATTTTGTCTATATTTGGTTATTGCAAACACACCAGCAAACCCAGTGGCAGTCCTGGGGCTTGTGCCATCCCAGGACCACCCTCCAAGCTGCCGCCACTCCCCATGACCCATAAGTAATTGCAGTGAAGTGACTGCATCACCGAAATCACTTTTGGAATCCCACCAAGAGTGGCACCAGGCTGCCTCCTCCACTGTGCCACTCTGGGCTTCCTCCCCACATTTTTGTAAAGGGGGAAAAGAGGCGATGTCATGGCAAAGCCAATAGCAGTGCCCTCCTCCTCCTCTAATTTTTTTTTTTTAATCGGAGGAGGCAAGCACCACTTGTAGCAGCATACAGAAGCTCCAGTGGAGGGTGGGCTGCCCTTCAGATCAGCGGGAAACTATGCTGACAATGGCTGTGAGCTCACAATCGGCTTCCTGGCGATCTAAGACTCGCCCTCTTTCCTGCCCTTTAAACAAAGTGGGCGGCCCTAAGATTGGGGCAGGACCAGCGATGGGATCTACAAATGAACAAGGGGAACGCTGGGTGGGACTTACGTGGGGCTTCAGCGTGATTGGCTGTCCGTCTGTAGCGTTCCGCAGCTGTCCTGGCCCTAGGGGGGCTGCCCCCAGTTAGCGCGCCCCCCCCCGCTGCTCGCCCAGGCACCCGGCGCGACCTTCACCTGTCCCCCGCGGCGAGCAGGAGCCCCCCCCCCGAGGCCAGGGCAGCTGCGGAACGCTACGGACGGGCTGCCACTCAAGCGGAAGTCCCGCCTACGTTCTGCCCAGTGCTCCCCTTGTTCATTTGTAGATCCCATCGCTGGGCAGGACTGTGCTGCCAGTAGCTGGAAGCCACTGTCGAGGCGGTTCCAGGCCAAAAAGGGCAGCAAGGGGAGCGGGTCACAGTGCCACCCCTTGCTGGGTGGTGCCCCGGGGCATTTGCCCCCTCTACACACACACACCCAGGTTAGCTACTGAGCAAACCTACCTCTTGGGTGTGAGGCTGTCCTGGGGCAGCTGCCCAAAATGACTAGCTCTCCCCTTTTTGCTGTAAGGTCTAGTGAAGCTCACTGTGTGACATCAGCTCACAGCCAGTTGCCTGCCACACTCCACATTGTTGGCTGCTGTTTGGCAGGGGGACTCACAATATGATGAGGTTGTGTCATCCAGTGTGTCTTACAAGCTGTTACAAGGAAGAAGGGAGAACCGGACCAGCGGCTGCTGTTTCCAACCACAGCTCTGGGTCTTCCATCACATCCAGTTCTGTTTACCATTAAGCTGACAAAGACATGACTTTCACCACACAATGCTGAATGAAGTTATAAAACGTCATGCTTAAATGGAAGTAGATAAAAGGAGAACTGTGCTCCTCATTTTAAACCTAACGCAATCCTTTCCTCTAGGGTGCAAGAGACCCATTTTATTGTTTGGTTTTCCTTTTTTTTTCTGTGCCGTTTTCCTGAGAGGAGATCTGCTTCACTGAATGAGTGGGGGGCCTGCGATAATGTAAGACTGCAGGGTTTACTTCCAAATAATTGGACATTTTTGGGAACTCACTCCCCCCCCCCCGCTGGGTAGGGATGGAAAACACCAAACTTTGTATGAAAGAGCCTTACGTAACAAGAGTTCCGTTGGGACCCTCCGCCCAATTTTCTGCCAGCAAGATCTCAGGCATTAATTGCGACATTAATACACATCTGTTCTGCGGGAAAGAACAACATGAAAACTTGGAAGGGCTGGAGCTGAAAGGTATTGTTGCGTTCTCCCTCCTTCCCTGAGCAGTGAGCAATTCCAGGGACAGCTCAATGGGGTTTTATTCCCTTTTGAATGAGACTTATGGCAGGTTTCTGGTATCTGTTTATTTACACACTGCCCTGTTCATTATGGAGAAGCAGGCAGGCAGCAGTGTAAAACAACATCCATTGACAACCCCACCAAAAATCAAACCCACCCCCAATGAAAAGCAAAGCAGCACCTGCTTGGAGACCTCCCAAGGCCACTTCCAGCCACCTGCAAAGTTCAGATCAGTTCCCCCCATTGCTGGATCCTGTGTAGCACATCCAACTGTTTTTTCTCGGCCTCACATGTGCTGCAGAGCACTGCTCTCAGCCGCCCTCAGGTCGATGTGTGCGTCTTGGCTGCTTGACAAGAACAGGTGGTAAGGTGTGTCTCCATGCCATGAAAAGCTTCGTTTGTTGCTCTGTGCTACATCAATAAGTTATCTGAGCAGTGATTTTCAGTGTTTTTCTTATCCTGGCATACTCTCTATGTCTATGGTCTTCTCTATGGTCTTTTTCTATGGTCTTCTCTATGGTCTTTGTCTATGGTCTTCTCTATGGTCTTGTAATGCCACTTCTGCCTTCCAGGAGACTTTTCCAACAGAGCAGAGGAGAGACAAAAGCTGAGCTGGTAAAAAAAAGAGACAATGTGTTACTATAGACCAGGGGGCTCCAAACTCTGGCCCACGGGCCAGATCCAATGCCCTCTGTTTCCTTCCCCTGGGTGACCCAAGTTTATCGTTCCACTGGGGAGCATGGTGACAGCCATGCCTACAGTTCCCAGGTGTCCCTGTGGCCAGCTACTTCCACATTTGGTCACCCCAGCAGGCTGAGTGCCCGGTGTTCTGGTCAGGTGCAGCTGTCCGTGGGGACACCTGAGGACTGTAGGTGCGGCTGTCACTATGTTCCATGGCAGAACAGTAAGTTGGGTTGCGCCGTGAAGCCTTTTTACTGTTGTGGCAGTCTTCAGTTTGGTGACCGCTGCTATAGACAGTTGTCCTTGAAACAGAACTGCAGAACCCAGAAGACGTTTTCAGCAATTTTCAACTGCTGAGCTTCAAACACCCACTGCACACCAGCAGACCTTTCGTGGCACGCCAATGTGCCACGGCACACCAGCTGAAAATCATTGTCTTAAAGGCTGGAGAGAGTATTTTTCTTCTGGTCAATTGGCAACCCTTGCAGGTAGGGAAATGAAATAAAAGCCATTTGTTCACACATGCAAATCATTATTTTATTTATTATTATTTTTATTTGGATAATTTATATCCTGCCTTTTCCGTGCCAAAATGCCCCAGGTGGCTTACATGGGGCAGGCTAGTTTAAACCACCATTTTTCAATGGTGTTTTTACAAATATATACAGTATTCTGTGATTCACCAAATCCTCAGTCCCAGATGTCGCCTTCACAGTGTGGTTCTCTCCTCTGGCTGCCTGCCATCGAGCCTCAGCAGGCAATCGTATGTCCAGCCTGGACAGGTCCTCGAAGTCGTACTCCGTTCTTTTGCTGGCTGGCCTTCTCACACATTCCCCTGCAACCAGTGACGGGATTTGGGAATGAGGAAGCGGAACGCTGGGCGGGACTTACGCGTGATTGGCTGCCCGTCCATTCTGTTCCGCGGCTGCCCTGGCCTCGGCGGGGCACCTGCTCGCCGGGGGGGGGATGGGTGGGGGGCACGCTGGGTGCCTGGGCGAGCAGCGGTGGGGCACACCAACCGGGGGCAGCCCCCCCGAGGCCAGGGCAGGCAGCAGAATGGAACGGACGGGCTGCCAATCACGCGTAAGTCCTGCCCAGCGTTCCGCTTCCTCATTCCCAGATCCCGTCACTGCCTGCAACCCTCACTTGCAGTGACTAATCAGTTCATCAGCACAGCACCTCTGTCCTGTCACAACGGGTACAGCAGCTTGTCACAGCCTGTCATTCCATCTCCCATCCAAAAACATGACCACAGATTCTCCTGCTTAATTTCAGGAAGTACTGGCAGCTGAACCATCAGGCTACACCTCCAGCATCATTATGCAGCTGCAGTTGTTAATACAAATGCAAAGCAGCCCATAGCAAGCATCTCATCTATAAACAAACAAACCCAACCCTTCTGCAGTTCTGCTTACTTATATCACCAGTTCAGTGCTGATTTCATAGGCTCAAACTCAGTTCTTTCTTATTTCCCTTCAAACTGGACAGGGCAATTGTGTATTTGCTGAACATATGTTTGCCCCACTTGCCTCTAAAGTAGAAGCTTTTAATACAAAAAGAGGAGAAGGAATAAAATCTTGCTTGAGGAGAAGAGGAATAAAATCTGCCTTTACCGCACTGCACTCCATTGCTTTTCAATAGTCTTTCCGCAGTTGACTGGAAGTGAGCCAAACAGGGAGATCAGCCAAGCGCAGCTTTAATGTGGGGTTGCTCCAAGGGTCTAACTGGTCCGCATGAGAATCCTGGAGTACTGTGTACAGTTCTGGTCGCCACATCTCATAAAGGACACTGTGGAACTGGAAAAGGTGCAGAAGAGAACAACCAAAATGATTACTGGGCTGGGGAACCTCCCTTATGAGGAAAGGCTACAGCATTTGGGGCTCTTCAGTCTAGAAAAATGGCATCTGAGGGGGGACATGATGGGCAGCCCAATCCTAAGCTGCACTGGAGCAGGTGTGCTCCAGCCTGTATCCAGCACAGCTTTCAGGGAGGCTCCCCAGTGCAAGGGCACATCCCCAGTGATGGTATCTGGTAATCAGGATCCGGAACGCTGGGCGGGACTTATGTGTGATTGGCAGCCCATCTGTTCCATTCCGCCGCCTGCTTGCCCACCGCGCAGGCTGCCCTGGCCTCGGAGGGGGCGCCTGCTTGCCAGGGGGATGGGTGGGGGGCGCGCTGGGTGCCTGGGCGAGCAGCGGTGGGGCGTGCCAACCAGGGGCAGCCCACGCGGCGGGCGGGCGGGCGGGCGGGCGGGCGGCAGAACGGAACGGGCGGGCTGCCAATCACACGTAAGTCCCGCCCAGCGCTCCGGATCCTGATTACCAGATACCATCACTGCACGTCCCCTATGGGCTCCTTGGATCTGGGCTGCACAGCCTGAGTTGGTGGTGTACGTGGTTCCTCCCCTCCTTTTATCTTCTCAACAGCCCTATGAGGTATGTGAGGCTGAGACAGACTGGCCCAAGGTCACCCAGGAAGCTTCGTGATTGAGCAGGGATTTGAACCAGTGGTGTCATTCAAATGATTTAGGAACAGGAACTCACTTCTGATTGGCACTTGTCGGGAACCCGGAACCAGCCACAGAGCCCGTTAGGATCCGGAACGCCCGTTCTGGTCCGTTCCCCCTGAATGACATCACTGATTTGAACCCTTTTTTATTTGATATGCCAAGGTCTGAACCTTGACCCATCTGCACACAGAGCATTTCCGCTGAGCTGTGGACCCAGGACATCACTTTGTAAGTGTGGTTGTGCCAATGAACCAGCCCTACGAGGAAAACGCAAATGTCTTCCATTTGGGAGAATGACTCTACGTAGACAGATGCTCTTGGTGAAAAGGGGATTAATCATCATTAGTGTTTCCCAAACTGTGTGGCAGAACCCATTTGGTGGGTCATAACCTGATGTCAGGTGGGTTGCGGAAAGGTGGAAGCCACCATCAAAAAGGCTGCAGACCTTACTCTTGCTCTATTCCTTTGGTGAGTGTTAACAGTTTGAATTTTCATATGAGTTTTTTTTAAGTTTTGTTTTTAGTTCAGCGCTTCTGCATAATAATTTATCCTAATCTTGCTTTCTATCAGGGATGTTTCATGGATGTGCATGAATGCCAATTTGCATTCCAGGAGTATCATTTGATTATGTCACAATGACAGCATTTCCTCTTTGATGATACCAATTCCAGCTGTGACATCACTTGCAGTTAATGACTTCACTTTCATTGGTCCCAACAGTGAGTGTCATTCTAAAAAGTAGGTCCCGGTCTAAAACATTTAAGACCCACTGCAGTCTAGTATAGGAGGCCTTTTGATGAGTTTTCCCATTCTTCTATATGCCTGAAGATATTTTATTATACTTTGCAATTATTAGGCACCCAGGGCTGAGTGCTTCTATGGAGACCAGGTTGATAGATGTACCTGAGAAAGACGAGGCCTGAAATAGTAAATGTACCATTTAACTTTTGCAAAAACTAGAGTTCTTGATTTACAACTCTGTCATTGATGAGATAAATGTGAGATTTTCCTGTAGATGCATTTCCGTTTGCTCTCAGGCATTGGGTATTAATGTTCCACATTAATCTACACAGTTATGAGATTATAAAACTTGCAGCAATGGAGATTGAAAACTAGAAGGAGCTTAGTGCATTGCTAACAAGTGAGTATAATGAGAGTGCAACCTGATTCCAAAATGTCATCTTAGTGTAAATGAGGAGCAAGTCCCCTTAATCCAAAGAGCCCAGAACTATCTTTATTCCTGTGGAGAAAACTGGATAATCTTCCTGTTACAGGAAAATCAGGATAGGAGGCATGCAAGAGGACAAAGAGAAGGACAAGAGTAGCACCAAGAAAAAAACATGGAAATATCCTGGGTCCAGTTCTTGATTCTGTTTCGAAAACATGGAGCAGGCTAACATCTATGTGCCAGACTCCCTGATGCCAAGATTGGTCCAAACGCGCTTTATGGTGCATTTGCAACACTCCAGGGTTGGCACAAGGGACTTGTGCCAGTCTGACTCCAGGTTAGGATTGCACCCTAAATATAATTAAAATTAAATGAAATAGATGAAATAGATTAGCTCCTCTAGTCTTTTCACCTTTTGAAGGTGACCCTACTCAAGGATAAAGTTGGAGAAATGTAACATCACTTAAGGATGATGAAGAGCGAAAATACTCAGGGACCAATCCTTTCCAACTTTCCAGTGCTGCTGTAGCCATGTCAATGGGGCACACATTGCATCCTGTGCGGGGGGACAGATAGGACTGGGGGCCTCCTCAAGGTAAGTGAACATTTGTTCATTCACGTTGGAACTGCATTGGTGCTGAAAAGTTGGATAGGATTTAGCCCTAGACTCACAGCGCAATCCTATTGCGCCCATTGCGTTGACGCTACATCATAGTGTCGATGCAAGGGGCGGAGTACCACCACGGGGGCACTGATCGGCACCTCCACGTCAGCGCTAGAGCAACGGGACTGGTGCTGCAGGCAGGGCTGGTCCCATTTCACTTGCACTGAGCCTCTCTTGTGTTGGCTGAAGCCAGCCGGCGCAAGGGAAGCTCCGCACTGAGGCGCAGCGGGATTGGTGGTGGGAGGGAGACTGTGGGCAGGATGAGGGTGAATCGTGGGCAGGCTTGGGAGGCGGCGGCCATACGGCCGCGTCCTGAGCCCATCTGGGAGGCCGCATAACCTTTATTCAGGCCATATGGTCTCCTCGGCTCTGCGCCTGCGATTTAGCAGGCGCAGAGCCGAGGAGCGCATAGGGAAGGCTGGAGTCTCCCCTACGGAAAGGGAGCAAACGCTCCCTTGCAGTGGGAAAGCTGCAGCCTCTCCTAAGCAGCACTAGGATATGGTGCTGGCCAGTGGTGTCATCTAAATGATTTAAGAACAGGTACTCACTTTTGATTGGCACGTGTCGGGACCCGCCCACCGGAAGTGACATCATAAGCCGGAAGTGATGTCGTGGCAGGAAGTGACATGAAAAAAGCCCTTTTTGAGGCCTCAGATGATTTTAAACTGACCCAACAGTTGCAACAGTATTCCACAGCACCCCCAGAACATGTTAAGGCGGCCTGGCATCATGTTAAAACCCCAGAGCAACTCATTTTTCAGTGGCAAGGAAAGGAAAGGCTCCGCTCGCTGCCTGCCTGCCTGCCTGGCTCTGAGAACATGCAGGCAACTCAAACATGCAGGAAATTCAAACGTTGCAGAGGGTGGAGTCGACGAGTGGGCGGGCGAATGGGCGGGGCCAGCTGTAATCCTAGAAACCGGTACTCGCGTACCCCCGCGTGCCCCCTGCATGACATCACTGGTGCTGGCCCGTCGGCCTTGCCAGTCCGGCGCTGCTAAGGATTGCACCATAATATAGGGTGCAATCCTCAACTAGAATTAGACCAGCCCAAGTCACTTCTGCTGGACCAAGAGCCATAAAATGCATTTGGATCACTCTCAGAATCTGGGAGATTGGCGCATATCCATGTGCTGAACTTCTTGACTTTGAGAGTGCAATCCTAACCTGGAGTTGGGCTGGCACAATTAGGCCAGCAAAGTTTGGCCGGCACAATGGCCACCATAAAGGGTGTTTGGACCACTCTCAAGAGTCAGGCGCACATGATTGTAACCCCACGATAGGAGAGGAGAAGGAACATTTTCACACTGAAAGAAGAAACGCTGTTGTTGAACCACTTGTTAATGGCGGAGTGATGTATCCAAGCATTACCGGGGGACCAGATGGGTGTTTGTTCCAGTTAAGGAGATGTAAGACTCCACGATTGTGGAATGGACGCTTGTTGATACAGAATGAGCCACTAGCAGCGTTTTTTTTTTGTTTTGTTTTGTTGTAACATTTTAGGTCTATGTGGACAAATTGTCCTTAGAACATTGTAACACAGTCTTGAACTCTGTGGAGGTGAATGTATTGTATTCAGTGGAAGTTCTCTCCAGCAGAATGTAAAAAAAGTCTGGACTCTCTAAGGGTGCAATTCGAACCTGGAGTTAGGCCAGCAGAGTTAGGACAGCAAAGTTTGGCCAGCACAAGGGATACCATAAAGTAATTTTGAACCACTCTCGGAGTCAGAGAGGGCAGCACACAGACATGCGCCCTCCTCCCTGACTCCGAGAGTGGTCCAAACGAGCTTTACGGTGTCCCTTGTGCTGGCCAAACTTTGCTGGCCTAACTGTGCCAGCCTAACTTCAGGTTAGGATTGTGCTCTAAATGTGACGGGAGCAACAGTGTGCTTTTTTCCACAGCACTTGGCCTAGAAAACAAGCAAACTCTGCAGCCACCCTGGAGACTCCTCAGACTTTATGGTTACATGTTTCAGCTTTTATGAGACTCAAACAGCTTTTCTTCAAGAAGGAAAAAAAAGTTGCAGAAAGGGATAATTAGCCCCAAATGTTTCACAAAGTGTTCCACTCTCTCTCTCTCTCTCTCTCTCTCTCTCTCTCTCTCTCTCTCTCTCTGTGTGTGTGTGTGTGTGTGTGTGTGTGTGTGTGTGTGTGTGTGTGTGTAAACCTCTCATTCATTGTGGGCATAGAAAAGAGGTTTGGGGGAAAAGAACACATTTCAAATGTTGACTGCCAGAAAAATAATCTGATACAATGATTAAAACAAAAAAATCTGTCTGAGAAAGCAAAGGAGCTGCACCTGGCTGTCTTTTCTCAGCTATATTTGAGAAAGTACTAGAGGCTCATTAAGGTTTTGGCTGAATCTTTTTCACTGGGCACATTAAAGTTTACTTTGGGCTTTATGATCTTTCTTTGCTGGGGTTTTTCTAGAAGTAGCATGGGCCTTTCAGTCTTGGCAAAAGCCTACTGTCTTACTTTGCCTTCCCATTTGCCAACTCAGGGCTCAATCCTAACCTGGAGTTAGGCCGGCACAGTTAGGCTAGCAAAGTTTGGCTGGCACAAGGGACAGCCATCAAGTATGTTTGGACCACTCTCAGAGTCAAAGAAGCCAGCACACAGATATGCACCATCCTTCCTGACTTTGACAGAGTTCCAAACATGCTTTACGGTGTCCCTTGTGCCAGCCAAACTTTGCTGGCCTAACTGTGCTGGCCTAACTCCACGTTAGGATTGTGCCCTCAGACTGGATACCAAATCAATTGATCTCACCTGCCACTAGGGCAAGCCAGAAGTGAATAGCAGGTGTATCTAGACAGGACATAGAAGTAGATGGCTGGTGTGCTGAGGTGCCAAATCAGAATGAACGTATGTACAGTTGGATGTACACAGGGGTTATGTTCTGGTATCCCCTGTGGATACATAATCCATGGATACTGGAGTCTGAATTGGGAAGCCCAATCTTAACCTGCACCGGAACAGGCAGAGCATGTTAGGTGGTAGCTGGAGAGTCCAGTTCCTTACCAGCGCACTTACCATATCAAATCAAAAGAATTCAAACGAAAGCCCTCTCAACTGGATTCGACAGTACTAGGTGTGCATATTGCCAGGATGAAACCCCGGGAAACTCCGAGTACCAGAAGTGGGCCATTTACAAGATGCCATTCTGAGAATAGGCCAAAATGCATTGAAAAGTCCTATACGTAAACTGCGCCAGTCCCAAGCTCGGACACAGTCCAACCACAGGTATGACTGCAGTTTTTCTCAGAGCTGGGTGTGCACATTGCAGGAAAGGCAGTCCGGGAACTTTGGAGTACCCGGGGTGGGCCATTTCCACCAGGTCCCAATCTGTAAATGGGCCAAAATGCATGCAAAATCCTAAAACCTCAGACTATAAGGGAATATTTTACCATTACTCCAGGGTAAGCCCAAATAGAGCTACCCAAAACTGCGCCAGCAAAATTGCTGGCACAAACTCTAGCGGTCCATGTACGGCTGACTAGGCTGGGGATGGGGGTTATGATCTGACCTAAGTGGCAGATTATGGCTCCACCTCCCCCCCTCCTGGGCTGGCCTGCCAATGGGTCTCCCTATTCTCCCTTGCTGGCCAAGCTCAGTCTGCCTTACCAGTCACTGGATCCTTGCACAGGCAGGCCAGCATGCGTTCTCGTGCCAGCCTAGCCAACCCTGAAGTGGCGCAGACAGCTCATTAGCGACACAACCAGCACAGCACAGGGTGCATGCACCGGCCTATCTGGATGATCCCTGTAAAAACAAAAAAGCACCAAAATCAGGGTTCCTATCTTTTTGCAGTCAAGGCATGCTGTTTCCCAACCTGTAGAGCTGTTCTATCCAGTAATGGCATCTAAATGATTTAGCAACAGGTACTCACTTTTGATTGGCACTTGTGTCAGGGCCCGCCCTCCGGAAGTGAGGTCATAGCCGGAACCCAGGAACTGCCCCCAGGAACTGCCGCGCCTCCTTGGGAGGGAGCCCCAGGCAGCCTACCTGCTCACGCTGCTGCTGCCGTTGGTCTCCCTCGCTCCGCTGCCTGCCTGCCTGCCCGGCTCTGAGAACATGCAGGCAACTCAAATGTGCAGGCAATTCAAACGTTGCAGGGGGCGGAGCGGAGTGCTGACGGAGTTGACGAGTGGGCGGGCGAATGGGCAGGGCCAGCCCTAATCCTAGGAACGGGTACTCGCGTACCCCCACGACCCGCTACATGACATGTCTGACTGAAATATCCACTTCCGGGTCTCAAGAACATTCCTTTCTTTTCCCAGGTTCATCCCAGAATGCAAAGGATTTAAATTTGGACTCTGGTGGAATCCACTGGAATCCATGGCAAATCAAATCCATGGATGCCAGACCTGCAGATATTGGGATCTGACTCTATTACAGTGGTTCACAAACTGTGGGTCAGGACCCACCAGTGGGTGGCGAAGCACCTACGGCAGCCATATGAAAAATATGGGAAGATGGGACCCTGGAAAGGGGGAGGGCTGTGTGGTTGTTTGGCTTGTGTTAATGTTGTAAATAGGCTTTTTCCTTCCTGATTCATGTTGCTATTGAAAAATGGCTGAGAAATAACTTATTGCTGCATTCTCAGGAAAGCAACAAACTCTGGCATCACTGTGATGTCACTTCTGGTCATACCATCACTTCTGGTGGGTCCCAGACAGATTGTCATTCTAAAAAGGGGGTCCCATTGGTAAAAGGTCTGAGAACCACTGCTCTGTTACACTGGCATTCCACCTACTCACGAAGTTTCATGTGCATACAAACAAGCTTTTAAACAGGGCTTGCATGGTTTGCTTGTCTTTTCAATTCTGTAGAGTGAGTTTGAAGACTCCTCCTCCTTCACACTGCATCAGAAGACTGACCTATCTGTGATTCAGCCACTGGTTGAGTGGTCCATCTTCCCCCCCCCCCCCCCCCGTGTATCAGGTGGCCTGTCTGCCTTTTTTCGTTTTGGAAAATGCTGTGTGAGCCTGCATTCGTGTAGAATCTCTGTGGCTTTATTCTATTTTTTAGAGGAAATTTAAGTTGCTACATTACTCCAGGGCTAAGTGGGTGTCTGATGTTGGAGGTGCCAGACAATCTGTGCTGCACTCGGCTGGCATTTGCTGCACAAAGTGGTAGAATTCTTTTTTTTTTCTTTTTTTGCAAAGCTCGGCTGTACTGAAATGGAGACATCTGGAAATCTCACTGTACTGTGGGTGTGCTTCCATAGCAGCTCTGCCATTCAAGTGAATGTACAGTTGCATACTCCCATAAGTGATCTTTTACTGCAGTGACAGTGCTGTGATGTAGGTTAGGGCAAGAGACAATGAACGCTGCCAACCAGGGTTTCATAGTTAGGAAGAAGAGAAAATAATCTTGTGACTCCTTAAAGGCCAATACAATTGTTGTGTATTTGGGTAGGGAAATAAAACTGTTTTGCAAAGCTTATAAAATGAAAGAGCACACGCTGAAAGCAGAAATACTGCAGATCAGCAATTCTCAAACTGTGGGTCACGACCTACAAGTGGATTGCAACCCAATTTTTGGTGGGTCACAGGGCCAGTGCAACTCGGATGCGCCAGAATTCCTTGCAGCTTCTGGTTAGCACCAGCATGCAGCCCACTTTGTGGACTGTGTCACGCCCCAGAATGCCTTGCAGCCGTTCTGGGACACAACATGACTGCCACAGCCAACAAAGTGGCTCACAGTGGTAAAACGTTTTGAGAACTGCTGCTGTAGCTGATACATCATAACAGTGAAGGAGTCTGAGTGTGAGTTTCCGGCATCCAAACCACTGTTGCTGCTATACCACAAAGGTAACAGTAATGGCAACAGCTAAGGTGTAAGGTCTCATTTGGAGCCATTCTGCAGTGTGGGGAGGCCTGCAGAGAGGTCCACAAGCCTCCAGAGGGCCATAGGGTTCATAGCAGTAAGTAAAAACTGCTTTTTGTATCGGCGGTGGCACAATGACAAACGTGCAATTACTACTGAGTCTCTGCACCTGTGCTAGCCCCCTTGGTACTCAGTGGTCTCCTTTCCTCCGTGTAAAGGTTGGGGACCACTGCCTTAGATGGACTAAACTCCCTCTAAGGCAGCTTCATAGGTCTATGGAGAGATGTTGCTCTTTTCAATCTATATTTTTTATATTGGCAAGAGACATGCCCACGTCTTGGTTGGGCATTTTCCACTGGGCTCTTCAGGCCAAGCAAATACGGCGCCCTGTGGAGAAGTGACCTATTTTTTTCCCACGAGAAAGAGTTGAGCATCTTAGCCTGTGATACTCGAAAGGAGATGAGAGGGACTTAAAGCAGAAGAGAAGATGACTAACAAACATAGAGTCTATTATTGTCTTTAAATGGGGCTAAAGCTTCAAAACAATGACTCATTTGTGCTGCTGCTAAACTGCTTTTTTCGCATTCAAACGATGGCATCTCTTTGAGGGAAAATATAACTTCTGCGGTATTTGGCGTGAGAAGCGTTTGATACTGGAAAGGTACCTTTTCTTACAGCATCTGTTGTGACAGCCAGTCAAAAGCAGAAATGGATGAATTGGGTGCTAGTATCGATACAGTTACGAGCTAGTATCGATGAATTGGGTGCTAGTATCGAGCTAGACCCACTCGTGGGGTCTCGAGCCAATTTCAGGTGTGTCGTGGAGCACCAAGGGCAGCCATCATTGAAAATATGGGAAGATGGGACACTGGACAGTGGGAGGCTGTGGACTGTGTGGTTATTTTGGTTGTGTTAAGGTTGTAAATAAGCTTTTTTTTCCTTTTTTGATTCACTTTGCTATTAGAAAACAGCTGAGAAATAATCCAACTCATTGCTGCATTCTCAGGAAAGCAGCAGACTCTGGTCTCACAACGATGGCACTTCCAATCATGTTATCACTTCTGGTGGGTCCCAGACAGATTATCTTCTAAAAGGTGGGTCATTCTAAAAAGTGCTAAAAGATCAGTGGTATAGATCAGTGGTTCTCAAACGTTTTAGCACCGGGACCCACTTTTTAGAATGACCATCTGTCTGGGACCCACCAGAAGTGATGTCCTGGCTGGAAGTGCCATCATCAACCAATCAATCAACAGTATTTATATACCGCTTTTCAACACAAAGTTCACAAAGGGGTTTACAAACAAATACTACTACTACTACTACTACTACTACTACTACTACTACTACTACTA